>JAOXJP010097143.1:0-14504 GCA_025762735.1 Platanus orientalis | reverse complement strand
GAATAGGTTTAGGTAATTATGGATGGCTTATGTTTGCAAAGAATTAGATTTTGAGTGGAAAAAATGGGAATAATCAAAGAAGGTAGGCTGGTAGAAAAAAATTCAGCAACAAGGATTTCAAGAAGGAAAAGAATGAAGAAGATTAAGAAGTAGAGGTGTATAGGAGAAGAAGAGAGTAGAAACTCATCTAAAACCATGAGAGATTGTGGGAGAGATACCAAGCACCAATCGTGGCTTCTAAAACCTTCCAAATTTTATTCAATATCAAAATTGATCATACAAAGAGAATTAGAGGCCTTTTATAAGCCTTGACATCAATTTGGACCAAAATACCCCCTCCTCTAGTGTTGAACGCCAGCATGAGAAACCCTATAAAACTTGAATAAAAAACATTCAAAAAAACTTCTAAACTTCTCCTAAATTGCAACTAACTCCCTCCTATGGTTCTATGGCCTTATTGCATGAAATTAACCCTTCAAAACCCATAAAAGCATAAAGAAACTTTAAAAAAAAAAACTAAGCCTAATCATGTGGACAACAAGATGTTCACTAAGATTTCTTGCGAAATCTAAGCTTAGGCCTCCATACAGGATAATTCTTCTCTAACCATGGTAAGCTTGCCGCATCACTAAGTAGAAGAGAGAAAGAAGAAAAGAAATCACCTAGAATCACTCTAGACTTCCTATGAATCACCCTTAGGGTTTGGGAATCACTCAACCATACTTTGGTAGCAGCCAAAATTCAATATTAATTCTTTCTTGCCTCAAAACTGGAGTTATAAGAACTATTTATATGGTCGGGGAGTCCGATCTTATTGGACAAAATTACAAAACTGTCCCTACACAGAAAAATGTGCAAAAAACCTCTATAATTCCCTACAAACTTGACCAAAACTTAAGAAACTTTAAAAACCACTATAAAAATTCAAAGAACAAAACCTAATTATTGGACCCCTCATCTAATACATAGAAATGACAAAAATAGCCCTGACTGTACAAAAAACCATGTAAACAAAAAAATAAAACATAAAAACATGACTTTCTTGATGTCCTCCCACAACAATGCTCCAACAAATGTCTCCCGAAAGGGATTCCCAAACAGATTTAAGAACCTCCTTCAAACCCATTAAACACCAACTGGTTATTAAGCTACTAAAATCATTTGAAGAATACATGGAACCTAGATATGAGAAAGGAAAAAAATAAGAACATACCATCCAAGCCATTAAACAATAAATAAACAAGTGGCTAACTGATTCTTCCTCCAAATAACACATCACGCAACAATTTTCCAAATTCAATCCTCTTTTTAAGTGATTCAAAGTCAGAATTTCGTCTAGGCAAGAATTCCATAAGAAGAAAGCCACCTTTGAGAAAATGCCATGACACTAAACAGCGTTATGTGGAAAAGAAAAACCAAAAATATCACCCATTGTTGCATAAAAAAAATGACTGAGGTTTATGCCCCCCCAAGTTCATCAAGCAAGCACACGAGTTCCTCTACCTCACAGACATATAGGTTCCAACGAAACTAAGGACACCGCACCCTGCCTCCCTCTCCAAAAGAAAAATACAAAACTACATTACCATGCTTGTTTCTTGCAAATACATATAGATTCCTATAAAGACCTTTAAGCAACATCTCACCCACCCAAATGTCCTAGTCATTCTTGCAACACTACAGAGCTCAAAGACAAGTTTTTTCAAACCAAGGAAGAATTATGCAAAACGAAAAACAGCACATCCTCAAATTTGATAGACTTTTACAGGGGTATTTTGGGTTTAATATTTTTGTATAGAAATAATTTTTATTTTTTCAATTTTAGCTTAATCTAAGTTAGCTTACAGTCAGTTTGGGGTTTATATTTATTTCCAAATAGAATACGTATTTATTTATTTAAAAAAAGGAAAGATCTATTTCGTCACTTTTCTTTAGACCTTAATTTTGGTGATCAAAACATACACATTTGGGTTAATTTTGGTGTCATTTGAAAGGTTATTCAGTTACCTTTTCAACGAATCCAAGATCGTGAAAATACGCTGTGATTTGGGGAAGTTATAGCCAGAATATTGGTGAAGTGTCACTTTGTGACAGGAATTAGCTATTTTAGAATTATATTTTCTTTATGGGATTTATAAGATAAAAATATTGGTAATCTAAGAGTTGAATGGCAGTAGATAAGCGTGTCATTTCATCACACAATCCAATTAACAATGGAACACAATGACTACCCAAATTAAGATATAAACCGACAATTAAATGATTTAATGGGTGTGATTTAAAGTTGTTTGGCTGACCTATAACAACACAAGCTGCTTGATTGGGTATAGTTAACCCTACTAATGTTAAGCCATGGAGAGAAGGTTGAATCTCCGACAGGCATCTTGAGCCATAGAAAGAAAGACAAGCATGGACTAAAATGGAGACAAAGTAAAACAAGAGCCTAATTTGGATTTTATGAAGAATGTCAAAGTGGGTGTCCATGTATTGGAAAGTTTTTCTCCTAATGATCTTACAAGTATTCTCTCCAAATAGGTAAGTGTAATTCGCATCCCATACATCATGATCTATTTCTTTTCCTTTGCATGAATTTAAAAACAACTTAGCTTTGTTTTTTGTGCATTGTTATTGTTTTGTTTTGAATGATCATTTTGTTTCTAAAATCTAATCAGATACTGAAGTGCTGCAATCCATTGTATATACAGCATTAAAATCCCTGTGGAGCTTGAGATGTTACACCTGGATGAAGTGCCAAGGAGTGTTAAGCTGGGATTGAACCTAAGATCTCATGGTCACAACACAAAGCATCAACCAATTGAGCTACTGTCTCTTATACCAATTGAACCACCGTAGATGATGGGCTACCAATGAATGGCCCAAAATTGACAAGATCTAGCCACTAGGTGAGAACTGAAACTTTTTGCAATCTACTAACAGAACTAAAAAACGAAAAAATAATAATAATAATAATAATAATAATAAAAGGATTTTCATGTCACGAATAAAAATATATGCAATATTATAGATTTAAAATGTCAATGATTAATCTCCATTAACCTTTAACGATGGTTGAATCCTTCTTTTATCAACAAACTTTCTCTCTTAAAAAGATTTTAGAAAAGATTAAAAAACAAAAACATGAAAACTCTATAAGAGAGCATAACTCCAAAAGTAAGTAGAGTAAAATCTACAAGATTCGGAAACTCAAGCTGAAAAATAAAGACAGCAGAGAATGTGAGCATAACTCAGCAAATATTCCAACAATTAAAATATTTCTGCTAATCAATATGGAAGGAATTTTAACCCAGCAAAACAAATATCAAAAACATGGCATTGTACAGGGCATCCAATTATAGAGAAGTGATGAGAGAGGAAGCATAGACAAGGGATACATAGAGAGTAGAGATGAGAGTGAGAAGTGACGAGAGAGAGAAGCGACAAGAGATAGAAGGCAGAGATGAGAGAGATTGAGAGAGGGCAGAGAGAGACAGCTCACACAAGGGAGAAGGGAAGGAGAGAAGTGATGAGAGAGCAGGGATGAGAGAGACTAAGAGAGCAGAGAGAGGGAGGGAGGGAAGAGACAACGAAAGATAAAGAGAGGGAGGAGTGTACCTGTGAAACCCTAATCGCATATAGCTTGAGACCTCGAAGATGAGAGAGAAGTAAAATCCCTAGCCGCATAACAGTTCTTTCCCTTGATAGCCCGTAAAACGAGGTGATCGTTATGTATCGATTTTGGCCCCCACTTAAAAACAGAGAATTGAGAGCCGATTTGACTTTGACAATACGGTTGGTTCTGATTCTAGAATCTGATTATTGATTTTGATTCTGATTTCTCATAATCAGATTCTGGAAACAGATTAGTCAAAATCAAAATCCCATTTAGATAAACTTGATTTTGAAAGCTGATTTTACACTACAGAATCATAATTCTGTTTGGTTAAACAATGTTCAAAGTTGATAAATCAACAGAAATTATGCATAAAATACCTAAATTTCCTAGACATAAGATATTAGATTACCAAAATCATAATAAAAGCATAAAAACCCAATCACACATATATGTTAGTATACAAAAAGTCATTCAACATACCACAACCAATTAGAAATTATACAATGATCATAAAAAATACATAATGAATGTATTTCCCCCAACTAATGTTTCATAGCAGCTGCAATTGCATCTCTAAATGTGTTCATCTCTTGTTGCAACAGTGACAGAACATCATCATTTGGATCATCATCATCACCTACGTCAACGCGATCAAGTACTGCCAAATCATTAATATCATATTCTTGAAATAACCAATCTCTACGAGCTTTTTGTCGTATGAAATTGTGTAAAAGTACAGACAGCAACTACAATAAGTGTTGAACGTGTAAGGAGCCATCAGTTTTAAGATTGGGAATCGTGCCTTTAACACATCAAAACATCTTTCAATAACATTCCTCAATGAGAAATGAACATAATTGAATATTTCCTCCCTCTAACGTGGTCTTTGACCTCCATGATGAAAATCTTGAAAATGATAGCGTATATTCCGATATGGCACAAGAAATCCCGGCTTATTTGGATACCACGCATCAACCACATAATATTTACCAAATACACAGTTAAATTCATCATATAATCTTTAAATACAATTTACTTGTTTGAATTATAATACATACCTGGTGGAGGATGAGAGAAGTGTAGACTTGGGGTGATTAATGTTTCGTTGAAAATTCGAGTCATGTGTGTTTCCCTCCCATCCAACCCATATCCAAGTGAATCGCATATCAAACGAGTACACGGCCATCACATTTTGCATAGTATCTCCATTCCCACCAGACCGGTAAGGAACTTGATATGAAACTAGAATTGTTGCACTGATGTGTGTGCCATCAATTGCACCAATGCAATCTTTAAAACATGGTATATACTTTTGGTTTGTACAAATCTCTAAAGGGATTTGATCGAATGAAGGAGGCACAATAATTTCTTTTGCAAACTTGGCTAAAGCATTCAACACATTATGAAAGTGTCGACTAATTGTTTTGACAGACTGTTGAAACCTATCTAAGGTAATAAAATTTCTCTCATTTTGACCGATGGTATAGGTAAACATGGCTATTTGTTCCTCGACACTAATGTGTCGCGTATCAGACAAAAGGTTTTTCTCCCATAATTCGTATGCAAGCCTAAATAACACATGTCGTTGCATACGAAACAACTATCATATGGTACCTCATGTAGAAAATCACGCCCTGTTAACACTGAATTGTGTAAAGGTTGCTTGGGTATCATCAAATCCAACTATCCTTGAAAGCATGCTACTAGGGCTAATGATACCAAAGATTCTTCTATAACATCATCTATATCCATCCTATATGTTCACAAGTTTACTGAATTTTACAAAGGTTGCTTACATATCGTCAAATCCAAATATCCTTGCAAGCATGCTACTAAGGCTAATGATACCAAAAATTCTTCTATAGCATCATCCATATCCATCCTATATGTTCACAAGTTCACATCCATATCCATATAAACAACATTTATATTTTTTTGAGAGATAAGTGAGATAAAAACTTTATTAAAGAACCGGGAAAAAAAAAAAACAAGAAAGGATAATCACCACAAAGGTGAAAGGCTATAACAAAAAAACACAAGAAAAGACAAAGCCCCACAAGTAACCCCAACATTACAACTCCTCACACTAAATGGAATGCCTATCCTTTTCTTCAAAGTTAGTCCTAATAGCTATCCAATCAAGAAAAATTCTATAAATGTAAAAGAAAATTTCATCATTGTTCCTTGTCTTATCCTCGAAGATCCTAGAATTCCTCTCCTTCCACAGCCCCCAACAAATTTCCCCTAAAAGGTAAGACCAAGTGATTGACGATAATCCCTCCAAATCATGGATCCACCAACTAGAAATTAACTAGCAAAAATGGGAAGGAAAATACCAAAAAATACTAAGATGGGAGAAGAAGAAACTTCAAACCGCATGCGTCGTGTCATAGTGAGCAAAAAGATGATCCACCATCTCCTCCTCCCTTAGGCACAGAACACATCTATTAGCCAAATTCTAACCCCTACTCTGCAAGTGGTCAAGGGTAAGAACCTTATCAAGAAAAGCATTCCACATAAAAAAAATGCGACTTTTGACATGATACCCAAGATCCAGATGCCATTTTGATGGAATGAATGAACCCTGAACCCACCCAGCTCCATATATAAAGACTTAGGAGTAAATTTTCCTTTTTTCGAAATGACCAATTCCCAACCATTCCCTAAGGTAGGGTTAGGCTTTAGTACCTTCAAGCAACACCATCATCCTACCTAATTCATCCATCTCCCAGTCGTTCAAATTTCTACAAAGGCACAGTCTCCATATATTTTCCACATCATCAAAGGAGTCCATCACCCTACCCTTACGGTCCACAGCCAAATAATAGAGGGTCCTCAATGAGTCCCTCAACAGGATCTCCCCAATCCATATATCTTCCTAAAAGTGAATCTCCCTGCAGGACCCCAATTTGAACCAAATAAATTTCCAAAACATATCTCACACCTTTTTGATGGATTTCTAAATACCACAACCATGCCGAACCCGAACCTCCTTGGCCTTCCAACTAGAAGATTCTCCAAATCTAGCGACCACCACCCAACGCCAAAGATTTTTTTTCAATTCCAAATCTCCAAAGCCACTTAACCAACAAAAGCCCTATTATTGTCTCTAATTGATCTTAATCCAAGGCCACCACAACCCAAGGGTCTGCAAATGGCCTTCCAATCCACAAGATGGTAACGGTGATAACCATAATAATATTAATTTACATTATAAACACATCAATATAAACCAAATTTCATATAAAGCGCATTCCACACAAATCATCTTCACATAAAGTTGTATTCAAAATACATCCATATAATAGTGAAAACGATTAATCACAAGTCCCATGCCTACCACATAAACCATATAATGTTGTTTTTAAAGCATATCAATATAATTTTTCAAAAAAAAATCCAAAAAATGAGACATTGGTGTCACGTCTCCCCACATAAACCACCTTCATTGGCATCATATGTAACATTTGTTAAATTCAACCCAAAAAAAAAATGTAATATTTGTTAAGTTGACAACGCAACCATGTTAATCGTATCATGGGATCCAAGTTCACAAAAAACTCCATACTCAAGGGATCTTTGAAAATATCCAATGCATCCATGTATGTCTCTCCCTTTCTCTATACCATTCATCTCTCCTAGCACTAATATAATAGCATTAACTGAATAAAGATCCAATGGTTGGGGTGGACATTGTTCTTGTGGTGGCAGAACCTCAACAGTAGTCATCCTCCCACGCAAAAATTCAATCAAACTTTTGATTGCATCTTATATATCACTTCTAATACTATCTTTCTTAGGAGGCATGCAATTGGCAGGTAATTCAGCTCGACGTTTCTTTCTATTGACATTACCACTTAATTCTTCCACAACAACTTCATCTTCTAGGCCTCGTTCAGGAATAGAATCAATCAAATCTTCTAATCCTGGAGCTTGTGAAGGACAAACCCAACATAACAACAAGTTGTCTTGAGCAAGACACCACTTTCCAAGACCAATAGTTGTATCTCCAAACAACTCGTTCAGGTCATCTTCAAATTGCAACCCATATTTCTTGAACTCTTTCGCATGTGGATATTCTCTATTTTAACAAGTTATAGCATGTTATTATATTAATCTTTACAACCAATGTACAATATAAAATTTTTAAATAATCAATATTCTTACCTTCACATATTTTTCCAACATTCTTCATCACATTAATATGTTCCCAAATCTGAATCTCATCCCATTCCAATTGCCTTGCCAAGGATTTTCCACTCCCACCATAAAATTCCGGTATTGTTATAAAGATTTTTAAATTGCATATGCTTGAATTTTTCACCGGTCTTCTCGAAAAATGCTTTGATAATGTTTTAATAACCAACTTTATTGAAATTAGTTGCCAACACTAGTTCTATAAAAAGTTGTTTATAATGATCCCTCCACCAAGTCTTAACCTTATTTACTTTGTTTTTTTCAACTTAAGTCACTGGTTGGGATGCCATCTACAACATCATCAAATGGCATTAATGCAAAGAAAGCCAAAACAAGACTCAATGCAATCCAAAGTGTATTGTTTAATACCATATATAATTAACTAATGCAAAGAAAGCCAACTACCAAATATATAATTGATTAATGCAAAGTGTTCTCTCCAGTTTACCCATTTATTTTTTGTCAGTCTTTTTAGCCCCCGTATCTGTGGTTAATCAGATTGAAAGAATCCAGAGGGACTTCCTTTGGAATGATGAGCATGGGAGGAGGAAAATCAAATGGGTAAGATGGAAAAATATATGCAACCCCATATGCCATGGGGGCTTAGGGATCAGGCATGTTCGTCAATTAAACAAAGCTCTTCTTTCCAAATGGTTGTGGAAGTTCGGAGAGGATCGTCAAGCCCTTTGGAGAAGTGTGATTGCTGCCAATTATGGGGAGGATCGCAATGGTTGGTTTAACAAGAATCTGGTGGGTCCTAAAGGGTGTGGAGTTTGAACGGGCATTCATAAAGGGGTTGATATTCTTCCGAGATTATCCATGTTCAAAGTAAATAATGGAAACAGGGTGTCTTTCTGGCATGATTCGTGGTGCTCTAATGATCCTCTTTGCCTATTGTTTCCCTCTTGTTATAATGTGGCCGGTTGTAAATGGGGATCGGTAGAGGAGCATATGATTAGAACCAGAGCTTTCTGTTCTTGGAACATCCATCCGAGGAGAAACCTCAATGATTGAAAGGTGGAGGATATGGGAAGGATGTTGGATCTCTTGGAGAATTATTGCTTGGGGGATCGTAATAGGGAGGATGAGAGGTTGTGGGTTGCTGACAATGAGAAAGGTTTTTCTGAGAAGTCTATGTTTGAGGTCTTTCTCCGGCTCAGGCGTGTGCTTTTCCTTGGAAATTTGTTTGGAACAACCAAATCCCATCAAAAATTTCTTTTTTCATGTGAGAATTATGGTGGAACCAAGCTCCAACTATTGATAATCTCATTCAAAGAGGTTTTATGATGCCAAATTGGTGTTGCATGTGTACCTCGGCTTGAGAATCATCCGATCACCTGTTTATCCATTGTTCGATTGCAAATGCAGTATGGGCTTATATGTTGGATCAATTTCGAGTCAAATGGGTTCACCCCCAGTCCGTGAAGGGCCTATTTGATTGTTGGATGGCTCAGGCTGTTAGAGGTTGTACTCAGATAGAGAAAGAAGTTTGGAAGGCTGTCCCAACGGCTGTTTGTTGGTCTCTTTGGGAGGAACGCAATAGAATATTATTTGAAGGGGAATCTCAGCTGTTCCATAAAATAGTTGACTCAACTTTCTCTAAATTATTTGATCGGACTGCTCCGGTGCTAGGAAGGAGATTCCCTCCATTTAAGAGATGGATTTTCGACTAGAATTTATGTATCCTTTCTAGTTCTTAGTTCATAGCTCCTCTCTTTAGAGCATTTCTCATTTTTTTTGTGGGGCTTTTTGCTTTTAATAAATTATCTTATTTCTCAAAAAAAAAAAAAAAAGACTCGATGCAATCCAAAGACTAAATGGCATCACCTGTTGATATATCTCTCACATCATATATAAGACCCATTGAAATCTTAAGTGATTTTTCTTATGACAGGTGGAAAATGAAATTAGAACAAAATAAAAACTTTTGAAACAATGTGTTAACCTTTAGACATTTTAAATGGGTCAATGACCAACAAAATCATTCAAGATAGCATTCACAGTTTAAATGCAAGCTTAAAAACAATCAATTCTAGTTTGATGGTATATCTAAGGCCCAAAATATAAATCCATAGTGGTAAAAGCCAAGCAAAAAGATTGGAACAAACATTTCATGCCAAATGATTGGGCACCAACCACATTTTAGCATCCCCACCCCCCTCCAAAAAAAAAACAAAAAAAAAAAAAACAAAAATGTGCAAATAGTTTTAAAATGGTCAGGATTAGCATTTGCACAGACAGGGTAACCATCAATATTCTTGTAAACTCAAGTTTAAAGAACAGCCCATCCTTGACTGTAATCCTCACCAAAGTAAGTAATTCATGTTTCATCTTGAATGGTATTTTTCCTTGGGTAGGCTGAAAAGTTCATCATTTTTTTTACTCATCTACCGTCCACTTGGTGTGCACACCAGTGTTCGGACCATTCATCGGTGGGTGGAACATGGCTCAAAATGTAGTCTGACATGATGAACCATCTAAACTGGGCTTGGCCAATTGAATGGTCCAGACCTTGCTTCTACATGTGTCATGGATGGCAAATCAGTGAAAAGCAGTATGGTTAGTTGAGTTGAGTTGTTCATATCAGAATACAGCATAAGGTAAATGCAACAACAACAAAAAAATGTGCCAAGAGAGCTACCATTACTTTGTAGCTTCCAAAAAAAAAAAACAGGGAACAAGGACGATAGATAGAACAAAGAAAAGGTAGCTTCCAAATTGATCGGCTTCATTTGGTTCGGATTCTCAAAATTGATTACTGATTATGATTATGGATTCTCATAATCAGATTATGGAAAACGATTTTGAAAATCAGAATCTGGTTTGGATATCTTGTATTTAGAAGGTGATTATGAAAATAAAAAGATATGCTCCTATTCAATTCTTGACAGACCCATGAAGGATAGAAGAGAAGATAAATTTGAAGATAGCCTCCTTGAGAAATTCAAGCTCGGTGACCCAAAAATAAAAAAGGAAGGAAAATGATGAATCCATGCTTGACGGCCTCTGCAGGGATGAGCTGGTACGATTTAGGAATTTGGTGGGTTTTGCTTCAAGAGAATTAGGGGACTTGTGTGACGGAGCAAGTTCCCCTTTGGAGTCTATTTCTGACAGAGCAAGGGTCCCTTTTATATGTTTAGATGCAGCGGCAGTCTTAGAATTTACAGATGAAGTCGTCTTTCGTGCAATATCAGAAGACCTAGATCTAGAATCTCCCAAAAAAATACAGAAATTAAAAATCAAATCAAAGACGATACAGAAACAATGGAAAGAAAGTATTTTTAAGAGATGAACTGAGGAAACAGAGGACATAAAGAGAAAAGAAAGAAGAAGAAATCAGGAAGCATAAATATTACCAAATAGAAAGAGAAAAAAAACAAAAAGAAAGAAGTACCTGGGTTTGGAAGATACCATATTTGAATGGGAGATTCCTCTTCTTTCTATAAATTCTATTTTTCGACAATAATGAAAATCAGGAAAGAGGTAAGCAGAAGAAAGCATAAATTTAGGGGGGAAAGAGATGGGTGTTCGTCAATTCCTACGACCTACCTATTATCAAAACAATCCGAAACTGGCAGGTCTTTCTCTGTCCAAAGACGAAGAGAGAGATGCGAGACAGAGAGAAAGACGAAGAGATCAAAAGAGAGATTTGAGGGAGACAATGAGAGCGAACAGAGACAATGGAAGAGAGAGAGAGAGAGAGAGAAGACTGATAGAGGGAAGAGAGACGCGGGAGAGAGAGGGAAGAGAGTTACCTGACTTGGCGCCTGATTCAGGTGAAGAAGAGTCAGAGACGGGTTGAAGCCCTAATCGCAGCTCTCGCTCACTTCACAGACGAGAAAGAGAGAGGTAACGTCACGCAAAAACTCCAATAGCGATTACGCGCGCGCCTCAAAGAATCGCAGAAACGGGCGAAAATCCGTTTCTGATTTTGACGATAAATGACCTGCAATTATCGATAATCGTTTTTTAAAAGCTGAACCAAAGATCATTTTTCAACTCAAAATCGATACTGAGAATCCGAACCAAACGCTGCCAAAAAAAAATAAGGAAACTACAACAACCAAAAAAACAGTCTACCATTATCCTGAAATCATAGCTTCCAAATTGAACAAACAAAAGGAAGTCCATTACTTTTACCATATAGAGAGAGGCAGAAGAGCAGGGAAGATAAATAGAGATAATAGAGATAGAGAGAAAGAACAGGGGCGATATATGGATAGAGAGAGAGGGAGAGGAGCAGAAAAAAAAAACAAAAATGTGGAAGGCGGAAGATGAGTCTACCGAGAGAGCAAGAAAAAAGTCTTCTGAGAGAGAGAAGAGCAGAAACAAGAGACAAGGGAGAGAGGGGGACAAGGATGATAAAGAGAGTATGCCGAGAGAGCAGGAGAAGCAAGAAGAATACGGGAGAGAAAAGAGAGACCAGAGATGAGGTAGAGGGAGAGAGAAGATAGAGAGAAAGAGGAGAGTATGTACCTGGAGAAAGTTGCAGGCGGAAACCCTAGCGCCGTTGGGAAGGAGATGAGTATCAATGAACTCGTTTCGTTGAAAACCCGCGTGTCGATTTTGGTTCGATTTTGATTACGATTTTGCCCAAATCGTTTCCCCAATCCGAAACACACGTTCCATATGCTCCAAAATCGATTCTAGGTCAGAATCAGCGCCTAGAATCCGAACCAAACGTCCTTGGGTCGGAATCGATTACAAGAACCTGAACCAAACGCCGCCCAAAAAACTAACTCGAGCCGATTTCCGATTTTGGCCGATTCATGTGAAAATCGTTTTGATAATCCGAGCCTTGTAATTTGTAAAGGTTGGTTAAGCCTCTCACTGTCTCACAAGAATTATTTTGGGAAATAAAGTTCAGTACCCCAATTTGTCTGTCCCCATCTCCCACACACAAAGGGTGGGCCTGAAATCCTTTACGACTCCCCCCTCTGCGACACACAAGCGCCGAGGCAGACGGGGGAAATCAATTCACTTTTGGAGTTGAGTGAATTGATTCCCCTCTTCTGCCTCGGCTCCCAAGCGTCGCAGAGGATATCGCCCCCAAAGGGTGTAGGGGTGTCAACAAGCCGAGTTGAGCTGGCAACGGCTCGTCTCAGGCTCGTCACATGAAGGCCAAGCTCAGGTTCATCAAGTTGTCGAGCTCAAGCTTGGCTCAGGCTCATGAAAATAAGCTTAAGCTCAGCTTGGTTCACCAAAAAATTAAATAAAAAAAAAGACCTAATATCTCAATAATCCATTAACTTAATGTGTTTATTTACTATTGTTATAAATTAATAACTAAGCCAAGGTATAAATGAGTAAAGCTTTTAGGGAGCTGAACTTAGTGAAACTTGGTTCTGGTTCACTTAATAAACGAGTTTTAACCAAAGCTCAGGCTCAGTTCACCGAGCTTAACACAAGGCTCAGCTCAACTATTTGACAGTTCTAGTGTATGATCGGTATCCTCTATTCCAACGTTTTGGTGCGTTAAGTATACCACCAATCGAACCATGCCACGTTATGAAGTACGAAGATGGAAAGCAAACGGATAAATGTTCCCTCTAATCAAACAAAAAAACCTTCTTTTTCTCAAACACTTCACTGGTGATTCACTCTCTGTCATCATCCATCGATGAATAGACCGTTATTTGAATGTTTAAATTTAAAGGATCCATCAACAACAATAAAACTACAAGAAACTGACCGTTATTTAAATATTTAAATTTAAAGGGTCCATCAACAACAATTAAACTATAAAAATAATGCTCACATTCTGTTTACCGCATTTCTCAAATCTATAGCCATGGGAGCTTCGAGTAAGAAAAAGGTGGACGTTCACCCCATTTCTCATCCAGCATATAGAAAATATGTAAGAATGCCGGTTAAGATGGGACACGTAATACGAAGGGTTATACCCTTAGTCACATGATCGCAAGTTACCAGATCAAGGTAGAGGCAAAAAAACAAGAATTTGAATAATAGCCCAAGGAATTTTATAAATTGTATACTAGATGAAGAAGATAGGTGGTTGATCATTTCATGTCTTATCATAGGAGTAGTTGTATGTTAATTTTCTGATTATGTGAAACAACAAAGATGGAATAATTAAAATTTAATTTCAAGGTTGGTTGCGAACGAGGATTAATCGCGATGTTCAGTTTACAAATTGTAATTTTCTGAATTTTCTTATCTTCTTCAATTTTTTAGTTTAGTTAACCGAATAGAAAAAGTCGTTATCATGTTTCTTGAAGATAGTCGAGGCTTTATAGTAACATGCAAGGGATAGCAGTCAAGCTAACTCTAGAAAACAATACAGCTAGGGTAAAATACTTGTCTCTTTACAGATTTACACTCCAATAGAGATAAGTGAGTCTTGTTGTCGTTCTTAAAACCCAAAAGTTTAAGGGTTAATTTTACAGAAAATCCGGTAGCGTAACGGCATTATAAAACGGTTTTTTCAAATCAAATCACTCAGAGATCAACGTGAGTTATCACAATGAGAAAACCAGTTATCGTGAGAATATCACTTTTGTTTAAATCAAGCGATCTCCCTCAATAAAGAGTGTGATTACAACAAGAGTCTTGAATCAAAACCTCAAAGTATTACTTTTTAAAAGAAGACAACAGAGATCAAGATCTACATACATAAAAAAGAGAAAAGAGAGACAATGATCAAGAAGATGAAGATAACAAGACAGTATCACAT
>JAOXJP010097132.1:0-14504 GCA_025762735.1 Platanus orientalis | reverse complement strand
GTAGCTAAGCTTGAGGGGGGATGTTAGAGTGTTGTGGTTAGACAGTTAGGAAGTTAAGATGTAAATGGAATTCTGTTATACAGCTAGCTAAGTTGGTTAGAAGGAATCTTTGTAACAAGGTTGATTATATATATATGAACTCAGTCTACCTCAGAGGTTGAGCGATTCTCGTTCTCTTCTCTTCTCCTCCACTCTCTCATTCTTCTTCACTGTTCTGTGTTCCCTATTCTTCCTTCTTTTGATCCCACATGCTTGGATTGGAATCTCTTACCTTGATTGCATAATGTGTGTATCTGGCTGGAGAGCTCACACTACTAACAGAATAATTTTCCAAATTTGTGGTTTTATCAAGGGCATCCAAGCTGTAGACTCCAGGTCTATTCCATCACAACTTGGTTGCTTTTATTGAGAGTAATTAACCAAGTCTCTTAAAACCTTATACTATGTTAATAGTGAATTAATCAACTCTGTCAAAATCTTAAGGTGTTAAGAAATACAAAACTTAATATACTTCAACACCCCCACTCGGGAGGAACTATGTTCTCTCCTAGAAACGCTTGAGGAACCAAATACGAGTGTACAATGCATACTCATCATGTGCAATAGTACATCCTGGAAAATACTTTTACTTCCATGGGATTCAAACTGTATTCCCTTAGATACAGGCACATAACCTTCCAATATAGACATCCCAAAGGTTTGATCTTAATTATAGTTAAAACCTGAATTGAATTACAAGAATTTTTATTTAGCATCAAGTCTTCTTTTTTTTTTTTTCATTCATAACCTTTGTTTTATTGTTTGGAAGAGAATGTTCTGTGATGACAAAGTGTCTTTAGTGTTTATGGTGAATTATAAGTTGACACGTGTTGTATTGGGGGTTAAAAATGTCCAAAAAAGTGTTCAGATGAAAAGTAGGTGTCCAAGAAAAGACATCAAATTCAAAAACACATCATGTATCAATCAATGGCACGCATAGAGTGTCCAACAAGAATCCGTTTCATGAGTGACAGTAGTCCAACTAGATGCTATCTCCTGTTCTAGATTAAAACTTCTGTTATTTTGTAACTTTTTTATTATATATATTTGGAAATTTCTTGTGCAGTCGTTGTTATTTATCAAAGGTTGTTTTCCGGTGTGTAGATAGTGTAGACCTCCATGCATTAGTATGCTTGCCTCTCCCCATCAATGGCTGGTTCATCCTGTGTGGCAGTAGCAAGCCCAAGTGGTCTAACCAAAAAAATTAAAATAAAATAAAATAGAACTCACCAGCAAGCATATAAATCAAGGTTTTTGTTTTTTTTTTATTTTTACTTTTTGATAGGAAAGCAGTTCATAGAGAAGTAGCTTAGAGAACCCATCTAAGCGTATTTATTTTGTGATTCAAGTATAAAGTAGCTAACATATATGTATAAAGACAACAAATCTGCCTCGAATTATATGAAGAAAAAAACAAACAAACAAATACATATCATAAAATAGTAAAAAATCTATGGAGAAACCAAGATCCAATGCCTGCCTGCATTTTAAAAGATAAAAGGCAAGGGAGAATAGAAAAAGTTACTTTCTTGAGCTTGTTCACGTGTTTTCATTTGCCGAGGATAGAAGAAGAAAAATTATAATAAGTACACACTATCAACAGATGGTGCATCGGGGTAATGTTGCAGACCTTATGTCAATCCTCACTTTTCTTCTTATTCACACTTATTAAGGCAACTTCTAAAGTTACATGACTTCGAGGTCAGCAAACCAACCAACCAGTCGAGCGAATCATCTTCTTTCCCACATAACGAATCTTTCGGTGGTTTTGAGAACCCTTAAGTTTGTCAACCTCTCTATCATTATGTCTTCCATTAGTTCAGATGAATGGAAGGTTAGTGGTGAAGCTTTTAAAGACACAGAAACAAAGTAGAAGATCTACAGGAAACTAGAAGAAGAAGATGAAGAATTCAGGTAGAAAACAAAGTTCAATACAGAGAAATATCTGGGATCAGAAATGAATGAAGAACCAAAGTGAAAGTCCTCGGTTCTCCTTCACTACTATTTACATAAAATCACATAACTTCTTTACAGTTGTACATCATCATAACAGAAAATTACACTTCAGCACTCATACAGTTATAACTACCTAAACGACCGCAGAGACTACACATTCTTAAGTCACTGGTCCATCACCCCCCCCCCTCTCAAGTTTAGCATCGATAGAAGTCTAAACTTTGATCTGAAGAAAGAAAACTTGGGAAGACAAAGAGATTTAGTTAAGAGATCTGCATTTTTCTCTGCAGTAGGAACATATTGAACACAATATATTATGCAACAATTTCTCTCTAATAAAATGACAGTCAATCTCTATGTGCTTCGAACCTGCATGAAACACTGGATGTGATGCAAGAGTTATGGCAGATTTGCTGTCACACCATATCACAGGAGTCCTTGTTAGAGGTAACCTTAGTTCCTGACAAACCAACAAATCTCAATTGTGGTGGAGGCCAAAACACGGCATTTGGCCTCAGTTGAAGATTGAGAAATGGTGGACTGTTTCTTTAAGGACAAAATGATTGGATTCTTACCAAGATATTCACAATAACCCGTTGTGGTTTTGCAATCGAAAAGATCCCTGCCCTATCCGCATCAGAAAATCCGGTTAGAGACAAAGGACTTGAAGAGTAGACCAAACCAAAATGACTTGTGCATGAAAGATACCTCGATATTCGTTTTAGTGCCTGGAAATGTGAATGCCTTGGTTTATGCATGAATTGACAAGCTGTATTAACTGCATACGTAACGTCTGGTCTTGTAATGGTGATATATTGGAGCGCACCCACAATGCTCCGATAATAATGACGATTTTCATACAGAGGATCATTGGCTAATATGAATTTCTTAGCAGCCATATGTGTCGAACAGGGCTGCCATATTTCTTGCTGAAAAATGATGAGATCTGAGACAGAAACTAGTGGAAAATTTACAGAAACCATATTAGAGAACACTATATGTATCATGAAGTTCAGATCCACATAAAGAACCACCAGATTTGAGAAAAAGCTTGATTGTAGACAATTGGAACACCTTTCCGGCGATCGAAGTAAGAAAGAGGAAATTCAGAAGAGATATGAAGTTTGTGGAAGACCAGAATCAAAGCATGAGCTTCAGATAAGCTCTAATACCATAAAGACACAGAAACATAGTAGAAGATCTACAAAAAAAAAAAAAAAAAAAAAAAACTAGAAGAATATGAAGAATTCAGGTAGAAAACAAAGTTCAAAAAAAAGAAGTGTCTAAGATTAGATATGAATGAAGAACCAGAGTGAAAGTCCTCAGTTCCCCTTTGCTACTATTTATATAAAATCATATAACTTATTTATAGATGTACATCATCATAACAGAAAATTACACGTCAGCACTCATACAATTATAACTACCTAAACAACCTCACAAACTCTACACATTCTTAAGCCATTGGTCCATCATCTTCGAGGGAATTCTTTTGGGCTTAGTGTTGGATCCTCAGTAAACTCAGGTTTTATCTTATGAAGATGCAAGTGAGAGAAGGTATGGGCACTTGAACCCAATTCGCAATGCTTCTACTTTCAATTTCAACGAATGACGTTGTTGGATTCTGGTAAAAATCCTTGAAGTCACAAATCACCTGCAAAAACTGGTGCAGTCATCAAACTCATTACAAAGAATAGGGGTGGATCCATTCGACATAACCATACTCGTGGGTTGCCTACATACCCCGTTAAGGGATCAAGCCAAACGTAGTTCTCATTATAGTTTTGAAAATTGAATCAGACCCAGTAGTCCAACCTGGTTTGGCTGGAACCGGCACCCTAAACAATTCTATAGAAACTTAAAACCATAATCTGTCAAAAACCACTTATAACCGGCAAAACTGATCAAAGCCGATGAAAACCAACCGGTTTTTTATGTACCTGGTTTAATAAAACCAACTAGTTTTTTTTCTCAAGCAAATTAAGAAGGCAAATTTAGAAATGTATCTTTCCATATTCCAATCCCACTTTCCATTAATTGTTTTTATTTTTTATTACATTTTTTGGTATGTCTAAAAAAAGAAATCAGCTCTACGCCTTCTAATACATTATGAGTTGTTATATTTTTGGTGTGTAATTACATTTGACTTATGTTTGAAGTGAACTGCGATTAGATCCTGTTGGACCTAAACCATCTACTTTACCAGTTGGATGCCTAGTTTGGTTCTTAAAACTATGGTTCTCACCAAACTGATCTAAGACATGCAAGTTTCATTATCGCGTTTCATTAGGATAGTCCACGCTTCTCATTTTTATGTGTAAGGGACTGTGACCAAGCTAACCCTGAGATACGACCAAGTTTGGACTTGGTATTATCTCTCAACGAGATGCACTTCCCAAAAAGACTTATGAAACCTCTGATACAAACTTAGTGCTCAAATGGTCGGGTGCTCAAAACAAGTAATAAAACTTGTCCAAATTTTATGAAAATTTTAGTAAATTCCCCTTAGCGAGGTGATTATCACATATTAAAACCAAGTCAAGAAGATAGGGATAACACCTTGAACCAAGTGGAGGTTCTCCTACAAGAACACACTCAGATAGAAGTGGTCCTCAGCTAAAGGATGTAGAGCGAAACTCCTCAAGTGAGTTGCTAATCCAAGGTCTCTAATGGGTTTAGTGTCCTACAACACACAATTGAAAAAGAAAGAATAAGGAAAGACATCTTCTATTAATGGATCTCTTCTCCCTTCCCCTTTTCGCTTCTCTTCTTTGTTCCCAATTTGCTCTCTTTTCTCTACCCATTCATTGAACACTTAGCTCATATGGGTTTCAGTCCATTTTTCATCATTTATAGTGAAGATGGGATCCAATCCAATCTCACCTACCACCTATACGTGTCCATGATTTGGTGGGCATCAATCAAGCCTCACATTTGCAAATGAACCTTTTCTAAGGAGATTTGATGAGCTATAGTATGGTTGGCTTGCTTTACAAGCTATTAGGCTCATTTGCAACTAATTCATTCATGAATCCAACTTAGTTGTAAATTCGGGCCCTGACAGGCCTTAGTTGCAAATCAGGCCTCAATTGTGAATCTTGTCTCGAAGCAAACCGTCGAGTTACAAACTAGCCTGAAATCGCCATTTATGAACCGCCTTAACCTGACCGTGTTTAGTCATGAATCATGGCCATTTTCCAATCCTGATCCCATAATAAACCTATAAATCTAGACTAACCAAGATTCCACGAAAACTCATCTGAAATGTCAAAAATGAATCTTGCGACCCCAATACGATGAGGCACACTCGACAGTGTGCACATGCGAAGTATGCCTTGAACACCCTTATGCCCAAGCCTGCACCCTAGCCCGTGCACATGAGGTGCATAGCATTGCTGCTACACGGGAGAGAGTTCTCCCAAAATACATAAGGTTAGGGTAAGTATTAACTTATAAAGAGGTGTTTCGTTTTTTAACCAACTGATGTGGTATTACTTGATAACAAAGAAAATTTTGAACACACCAAATTCAAAAACGAAAATAGGGGTTCCATATACCATTAAAATCCATTTGTTTTCAATTGAAACCAATACCAATCAATAATTGCTTCAAACAAAACATTCAAGTATAAACTTAGATATCCTATTATTCTCAATTTTCTTAGATTGTTTAAAGTTCCCAATCCACTATAATTTATTTAGCTAGCAGCCACTACCATTGATAGAGTCTTGAGGCTTTTAAAATAAATTCCCGTATCTGATCTATGTAAAGATGTGTCAATTGTTGCATATTTTGAATCACATTATTGTTAGGAGTGGAGACTGATGCAAGGAGGAAGAAAAAGTCTTAGACTGATCCGAGGTTTTGTGCAGATTGGTCCAGGGCATTCGGCAACTCAGATTAGGAATCCAGTATGTCACGAATCAGTCTGCACAAATGTGCCAATTGGTTCACACCCCAAGATCAGTCCGCACAAATGTGCAAATTGGTCCATAGTTTTGTGTAGACCGGTCCGACGACGGAAAATTTGCTTGTATGCTTTTAGAAAGTCTGTGGAAGAGTGGGACTCTACTCTAGGTCAACTTCTAAAGTCTATATATGGTCCCTAAGGTTGTTTAGGGTTGTAAGAGGATGTTTGTGACTGAGTGAAAAAGGGTTTCTCTAGGGTTTTCTTATTGAAGGGGTTCTTCAAGGTAAAAGAGTGGTTTCTTCCTCAGGTTGTGAGAGAAGAGGTTAGAGAAAGAGTTTCATCTCATGGTTCTAGGTTGTGATAGAGTGTGAGAAAAAGGGTGAGCGAGAAAACTTGTAATCTTCCATTATAGTGAAATTCTTTCTTGTGTGGCTCTTTTCTTTTTCTTTGGTTTTGGGGTTTTCCATGTAAATCTTTGAATTGTGGTTTATTGTTTGTTTATTTGTTTATTTTCACTTTTATTATTACATCCTAAGGAACTCATATCAAGAGAGTTACGATCCTAATAAGTGGTATCAAAGTCAGGTTTCTCATTGAGAAGGAAAGAGGTTGTTCTAGGGTCCAAAGGAAGCTAGATTTCTCATTGAAAAGGAAAGAGGTGGTTCCAGGTTTGCAGTTGGTGGTTCGTTGAGAAGCCAAGGTTTGTGATTTGGAGGAATTCTTGATTTAAGTGGGAGAAATGGGAACAACGGGAGAAGAATCCACAAGGTTCTCTGTTAAGAAATTCAATGGTGTGAATTTCACACACTAGAAGATGCAGATAGAGGACTATTTCTATCAGAAAAATCTTTATCAATCACTTGAAGGAAAAGAAAATAAGCCAAAGAGGATGTCGGATGCTGACTAGGAGGTGCTTGACAAAAAAAACCCTAGGTATGATTAAACTCACTCTATTGTCATTAGTTTTCTTTTAATATTTTCAAGGAGAAAACTATAAAAGACCTTATGACTGCCTTGTCTCGGATGAATGAGAAGCCATCGGCATCCAACAAGGTGTTTCGGATGAAGAGGTTGTTCAATATGAAAATGGGTGAGGGCGAAGGTGTGGTTAAACATCTGAATGAGTTCAACACAATTACGTACCAGTTATCTTCAATAAACATCAACTTCGATGATGAGGTTAGGGCCTTGGTGCTATTGTCTTTTTTTTCAAAGAGTTATGATGGTTTGGTGATGTCTTTAAGTAATTTCTCAGGTTCAAGTACACTCAAATTTGATAATGTGGTGAGTGTTATACTTAACGAGGAGGTTTAGAGAAAATCCTCGAGGGATTCATCAATGAGTGGGAGTGCTTTGAATGTGGAAGAAAAGGAAGGTCGTCGATGAAGAGATCTGGGAGTAACAGGTCCAATTCTAAAGAAAAAGGTGGGGTACAATGTTTCTATTACAAAGAGTTTGGTTACATATAGAGGAATTGTATAGAATATGCTAACAGGAACAAGGGTAATAGTCCTGATAGTGGTGTTGTAGTAGGTATGACACAAAAGGATGATGAACAGGAGTAATATCTTGGAGATGCTTTCATAGTCTCCAAAGGTATAGACACTATTTCTCATGATAAGTGGATATTATATCGAGGTTATCATGTTCATATATGCTCCAGGAATGAATACTTTGATGTGTTCTAGGAAGAGAAAACAGGATTTGTTTCTCTTAGTGATGGGTCCAGATGTAACATCACAGGTAGGGGTGAGCATGGGCTCGGGAATGGTAGGCCCAGGCCTAAGCCCGCTATATTTCTTTCGGGCTCAAGCCTGTCCTTAACTCAAAAATTTATAAATATCTAAGCACAAGCCTAGCCCTAATTATTTTGTAAAGCCTCAGGCTAGCCCATATTTTCTCATCTAAAGAAAAAAAAGCTTACCTTTAATAAGTATTGAACTCAAAACCTATTCTAAATTAAACACTCTACTAACTAAGCTACAAATTTAAGTCTATTAATTTCATACATATGTGTGTGTGTGTGTGTGAATTGTATATGTATATACTATGTATTCTAAAAATAGTGAGCTTTCATAACTCAATTTGTATAAGGCTTTAATTAGCCAAGGCATTCAGTTAAACTCTTAAAACTAACATTTTTTTCTAATAAAAGTTTGGGTCTTGGGCTAGGCTGATAAAAGCTCGAGTCCGGCCCTAATAAAGGTTTGGGCCCTCTACTCAGGCCCTGACCTTTGTCAGGCCTAGCTTAGGTCAGGCTTTTTTAGGCCAAATTTCAAACTGGTTCAGACCGGGTTCAAGTAAGCCCGAGCCCATGCTCACCCATAATCACGAGTGTTGGGACGATGAAGATCAAGATGTTTGATAGAGTGATTTTTACTTTAGGTGGTATGGCATATGTTCCAAAGATGCAGAGGACTCTGATATCATTAGGCCATTTGAAATCCAAGAAGTGCAGGTATTCAGCTATAGGTGGAGCCAAGAAAATCAAACGACATTATTTGGTCTTGATGAAAGGAGAAAGGTGTCAGGATGAATTGTATCATTTGAGTGGGAGTAAGCTAACAAGTGGTATTCCTTTTATCTCGGTGGGTAGTAAAAAACAGGGTGAACAGAATAATCAACGTTGGTGTAAGGTCTCTTTTGTAGATGTAATAAAAAGAGGTGATGTGGGTTTGCAAGTGGTAGACAATAGTGAAAAAGTTCTTGTGATTATGGAGGACGGATTGAGACCCCTCTCTAAAGTTAACTAGATGAGTTGATTATGGCAGCTCCACATATGGTTTGGTTGTGATTGAGTCAGATGGTGCAAGATCGAATTGACTTGATGGTGTGTGTAGTGGTGTTTCTTGAAGGCTAGTAGTTGTTTGCGGTATTTGCAAACAAGATACATAGTAGATGTCTATGTTATTTGTAGATAGGATACATATAAAGTGGTATCAAGACTTGGTGGAGGTCCGTTTTAGGTATACGGTGTAGGCTTCCCAAAGAATGATGGGTGTAGATGATTCTCTAAGGTGGGTTTCGGGGTGAGAGCCAAAAGTGGAGCAGAGTGAACATGTCACAATGTTGATGCCTTGAAAAACATGAGGATGAAGGCAAGGTTCAATGGGAAGTCTTCAAGGGGTTGAGGTTGAATCTAAGATGAAGATTGTAAAGGGTGCCTTTATGTCCATCCAAAAAGGTCAAAATAGATCAAGGTTGGGGGCATGGGTTTGTAGACAAGCAGAGTTGTAGAAGGTCACGATAATGGAAGGTGTCTCACCACATGGTTGTAGAAGAAAGTCACCATAGAAGACCAATAGTCTCCAAGTGGGAGATTGTTGGGAGTGCAAACTGATGCAAGAAGGAAGAAAAAGTCTCAGATCGATCTAGGGTTTTATGCAGATCGGTCTAGGACATTCAACAGCTCAAACTAGGAATCCAATAAGTCACGGATCAGTCCGTACAAATGTGAAAATTGGTCCAAACCCCCGAATCAGTTCACACAAATGTGTAGATCAACCCGAAGCCCTAGATCTGTCCATAGTTTTGTGCAAACCGGTCCAACGATGGGAAATTTGCTTGTATGCTTTTAGAAAATCGGTGGAAGAGTAGGACTCTACTCTATGTCGACTTCTAAAGTCTATATAAGGTCTCTAAGATCGTTTAGGGTTGTAAGGGGAGGTTTCTGACTGAGTGAAAAGGGTTTTCCTAAGGTTTTCTTATAGAAAGGGTTCTTCAAGATGAGAGAACGGTTTCTTCCTCAAGTTATAAGAGAAGAGGTTAGAGAAAGGGTTTTATCTCAAGGTTTTGAGTTGTGATAGAGTGTGAGAGAAAGGATGAGTGAGAAAGCTTATAATCTTTCATTATATAAAATTGTTTCTTGTGTGGCTCCATGGTTTTTCTCTAGTTTTGGGGTTTTCCATGTAAATCTGTGTGTTGTAGTTTCGTGTTTATTTGTTTCTTTATTCCCACATTAATTATTGTATCCTAAGGAACTCATATCAGGAGGGTTACGAGCCTAACAATTATGTATTATGAAGTTATTGTTAGCGATGTATCAGTTTGGATAAGAACTAGTATGATGAATATATAAGTACAATGTAAAACAATGCTTCAGAGGATCTTGATATCATTCCAAACAAAGTATTGTTCCATTTATACTTTAACAAATTAATGAATGGTAGTCCTTGTATAAAATATTAAATAAGCCAACTTCAAACAATGCTACAGCAATACCAATTTGGTTGATAAGAAATAAAGTGTGTAGCATGTTTGACAGAATTAGTGAATCCACTAAACAACCTCCAACATGTTACATTTCACACAACAATATCATGAACAAAGCATCCGAATAGAGAGTATATCACAGATTTATGAACCACACATTACGAAATAAAATGCAGGATTAGGATTTTATTTTATTTTATTTTATTAGATTACGATTAAATTAGGTAAGATAATATTTGATTGGTTTCTATATTTATGGTTGCAGTTATCTATTTAAACCTATTACAAGAGGAATTGTAATCACGTTGAATCAATAAAAGAATTCCATTTTCTTTAAATTTCTTTATGGTATCAGAGCAAGTTTTAAGTTGCAAGTTCAAATCCCCCCATTGACGCAATTATTCTCCCAAGCCTCGCACTTAGTTCCCCCGCATTCATTGTCTAAGAGTGTCCCTCATGAGGGGGAGTATGAAATATATTGAGTATATTAACTCTAACCTCTCCTACAACCTTAGGGTTGTTTAGTGTATTCACTGTTTACTGGTAGGAGGTTGTGTATCGCCCGTCCGACCTCTGTACTTGCCACCCATCCGGCCTTTGTTCTTTCTTACTGTCTTTTGTCTCTCGCCAAAAGAGTGCTCATGAGATCAGAAGATGGGACAATCACATCATGCTACTAGTTTTCATCTAGTTAATAAACATCACAGTTTATCTCTGATTAGGTGGTTCCATCCTTTCCAAATGTTCTAAACTTACCCCATTTCAGTGTTGTTGTATCATCATCATTATTTCCTTGATCTCATACATTTTATCAATGTCTTGATGCCCATGATCTTCAAAGGTTGTTCTCACATCAAAGAACTACATTCATTGTTTTGGTTTATATGGAGGAATAATAAAAAGAATAAAAAATAGTTGTTCATTGTGGCTAGATCCCATGCAATGCATGCAAACATCAAGACCAATAACACAGTGGCTAGTTTTCATATGATGCATTAGAAAAACAAGCCCAAAACTTAACCCATGGAGTTCAAAATATTTGACCCATAGAAGTCTGTTTTATGTTTCACAGAGGTCTTTTACCATCCATTTAATAGTTTTGTGTTGTTTACCCATTATGGCTTAGCCCATTAAGGCCCATTTTGACATATAGAAGTCTTTCTAGTCTATAAAGACCCAAAACATTGATTTCTTCCATCCATTCAACCACTTTTGGCCTAATAAGTGAAGACATGTCCATGGAGATTTATAGTTCAACATCATCCACCATCAACAAAGAATAGAAATAGATTGAGTGGTACATGTATATTGCATCTGGATAAGCACTTATGAGGTAAACACATTAAAAAAAAAATCTCCAATTAAAATCTTCATGTGTTTAAGAGGGGGTGTTAGGAAATGGAATGGGAAGTATTAGGAAATAGAATATAGGATTAGGATTTTATTTTATTTTATTAGATTATGATTAAATTAGATAAGATAAGATTGATTGGTTTCTATCTTTATGGTTGTAGTTATCTATTTAAACCTCTTACTAGAGGTATTGTAATCACGTTGAATAAATATAAGAATTCCTCTTCCTCAAAATTTATTTACCATATACCGATAACCCATTAAAATGAATATATCCAATACGAAACCAACAAGGATATCATTTAACAACGTAGTCAAGAACAACTTATTGGTTTTGGAAGCCAAGGCATGATACAATATCCTTAAAGTGAATATATGTCCCTTCATCCCAAAAAAAAAAAGTGAATGACCTACTAATGCTTATCTCATATGCAGCAAGGTATACCCTCACATGCCTTACACTACCATAACACATCAAAACATTGGGAAACTTTCTCAAATTTAATATACCATATACAATAGAAAGCATAATGCACACCCCAGCCGGCACGGTTCATTTCAATGCACATGTGATGCAAACAAAGAACCCAAACCAACCTTATTCTCTTGGAACCCTTTACTCCATAAGGTCCTTGATCCTACTTATAACAAGGAGAAGATAATTCTCTAAAAGCAATGTGGGACTAAAGATCTAAAGGTAAAAAAAAAAAAAAACTAACTATTTGGTTTGGTCTATATTTTAGAAGGGAACCACACAAAATTTGAATATGCTCTCAAGATATAAAATACTCTTAAATGGATCATAAACTAAGGTTCGTGCATGGTGCATGCTAAGCATGGAAAATGAAAATTCATGTATAAACATGCTCCTCAACTCCAAGTAAACAACCCCAAGTACCTAAGGTGGATCAGTTTTCTAATATCATTGGTATCATGAAAATGAATATGCTCTCAAGATATACCACTGTAAGAAATTTATTTCCTATGGAAAGTAACTTCATTTGATCTTTTGTAAGCCTTTTTGTGGTATGACAAATCCTCCTATGCCATGGGATGACAAAGATCAGATTTCCATTGAGGAGAAAAAAAAAACAAAGAAATACAAGGCCTTTTATTTTATCAACCCTTGAATCCCATAAATCCTTGAATATAACCCAGATAATTATTGTATTTAAGATTCAAAATATAGAATCTTAAGGGGTTCAAATGATTGAAATTATCTTTGAACCTTCAAAGTTCGAATGATCGAAAATAATTTTGACCATTCAAAAAGATCAGGATGAAAACAACATTCTGCTTAAACACTCAAAAAAAAAGTTTGAACGTTCGAAGCAGTTCGAATACTCAAAAATATTTATGAACAATTGGACTGCATAGAACAAGAAAAAATTGAACATTGTGAAATTTTTTGATCCGTTCATGGGGAAGCATATAAAGGGGTCAAAGATGTCTGTAGACATCAATATATGTCATTTCCCATGCCATTTGACATCTAATGAGATCTATAAATACATTCTTAGTGTCTTTACAAAATCTATAAATAGAAATGGGGTTTTCACATTAAACAAACTTGAACAATCTCTCTTTTGTCTTATACTATTTCATTTCTCTTCGTTTTCTCAGTTATTTTTCATGAAAAACATAGCAAAAACTATGCTTGAATTTTTCTTGAGATGTGAAGTTGTGTTGGTTGAATTTTAACCACATCCATTGTCATTCGATGTGGATCTTCTTATACAATGTAGGTCCAAAAAGATCGGTGTCATTGAATCCTGGGACGGTCAACAACAAATCCCTTCTACATCATAATAGAGGGAGACGAATACCGTTAAGAACAATGCCTCGTGGTATGCCTTGGCACTTACCAATAAGTCCTTTCTATTTGATTTCTTTATTAGTTTAAGTCTCTATAACAGTCTTGATTAGTTCTCTTTAGTAGTGTATTGAATAATTTGATTGATTCTCTACAAATACTTGTAGTCTAATTGCAGTAATTTAGTTGTCTGATTTCTATAGTTACTACAACATCATATTAATTGTTTTATATGGAATTCCTACAATTGTTTAACAACAATAATTACGTAGAATATGACAAATATAAATATCATATTCTTTTTATCCATAGTTACTTATAATATGTAAGAAAATGTTGGAAGTATATTATTTTCTAAATTTTCTAATACCTTGGGGTGTTGGGAGAGTTGGTTAATTTACTTCTTAAAATGTCATCAGAGCAAGGTTAGGTTGCAAGTTTGAATCTCCAATGTGGACTCACACCTAACTCCCCCATGTTCATTGTCCAAGAGTCCCCTGAGGGGGGTTGTTAATACACAATTAAGTATATTAACTCATACCTCTCCTATTTCCTTAGGTTGTTGGGAGAGTTGGTTACAAGTTGGATTGCATGTTTCTTGAACTTGGGGATGATGAAATCTTTCTTTGGATCTAAGCTTCATGCTGAGTGAACTTGAATCTTTTGAAACTTTATTGGATGAGAAGATTTATTAATTCATTCTGTCATGAAAAGGTTTTATAGAGACTGCTCTCATAATGTTTCGTTGCAATATAGAGGCTTAGAGATCTAGAGATAGCCCTGGAGGTGTAGGGATGTAGAACCCCCAAATGACTTGAGAAACTTCGTATTTATTGACTCAAGATCCAGGTAATCATTCTCATCATTTCCAATTATGCTTTTTAAATGGGGTTGAAATGTTGAATTGATGTAGTGTGGTTCCTACTCCAACTTTAGTGGTTTTAAGATCCACACTTCTCATTAGGTATGCATGATTGCAACTGGGCCTGGTATATTGAGCTTAAGGCCCATGTATTGTATTTTTTGAAACTCGATGTTGGTCCTTGAGTTGCATTTAAGGCTATGAGGCCCATAACAGGCTTTTTATATTCTTTTTTGGAGCAAATCTAAAAGCCTTTACTTACAATTAACTTTTTCTTGAAAAATTTCTTTGCCCACAATGTCAAAACCGGTTTAGATCCTGTCCTGTCTGCTTATGTCCTGTTAAGACCTGTGCACAAC
>JAOXJP010097121.1:0-14504 GCA_025762735.1 Platanus orientalis | reverse complement strand
TATATATATATATATATATATATATATATATATATATATATATATATTTCTTCAAATGATGTTGGAAAAATATTCATTGAGGTTCTTTGATATTTTGTTTTGTAGATTTTAACTACGAAACCTGGAGAAGATGACTATCTAGATACATCCTATTAGCTTAGACAGGCTTCACCTTATATGAAAATCAGGTAGAGTTTTTCATTTATCTTTATTTACCATTTTTATGCATGATACATGTATGTATTGTTTTAAGCTTCTTTATTTCATTTATTTTTTCTTGTAGGTTTAATAATGTTGAGGAGCCTTGTCAGAAGAGACGTATTCACACATTAACTAGGATTGAGCAGCCTAAAAGAAGGAAGTTAAGCAATCTGGATGCTTCTGCGGTATTTTGTTATGGCCTCTCGTAATATGAATTTTTTGCATGCTTATGTGTATTGTTAGCTTTGCTCTTAATTTCACCAAATAACTTTATGGCGTATCTTTTATAGTGTATGTTGTTTGCTGATAATTGGCCATAAAACTAGGGAAAGTTGACTGAGATGGTTCAATTATGTAGAATTAGGGAAGGAGCCACTCCCCTCCTTGAATTAGCTATTGTCTTATCTTGAAAGTGGCGAGAGTAGAAGTACCATGCATCCACAATCATCATCTTATGAGCGGTCCACCCTATTTTCTACTTGAGAGGATTGAATTGGTGAAAAAGGTTGTCTAGGTGTAAGAAGTGGTAGAAGCTTTGGAATCAATAGGGAATGATAAAGGCAAGGTGAAGTGTGAGCATTGCGGTCATTTTGCAGCACACTAAGGACATTTGTTGGGATTTAGATGGTTTTGCTCAGCAGGGAAGAGGACGCACTAGTAGAGTTTTTAGTACTCATTAGTTGCTTATGTTGATTAAGTGTTGCAAGATCCGTACCTTTACTCCTAATTTGGGAGAAACTTTCCATGAATAACTTTGAGTCTCTAACAAAATGAGGTAGTGTTAATTTCCGGAGTAGTAACTTGATACAATTAGAAGCCTTATGTCATTACTTGAGGGACCATCTGGTGCAATTACTTTTACTTCTGCTCACAACCTAATACATTATGATAGAACCAAGCATATAGAAGTTGATAGACACTTGTCAAGGAAGAATTGACATATGGGATGATATATACTCTATTTGTGAAGGTAGGCGATCAACAAGTAGGCATCATGACCAAGGGAGTCAGTGGTACACAATTCTAAAATGTTTTGAGCAAATTGGGCATGTTTGTACAAATGAGTCTTTATGTCTGTTCACTGAAGGTATTATTGTCAAACCCTTAGATAACAATGACAACAACAACAACAACAACAACAACAACAACAAATATCCTTATCCCAACTAATTGGGGTTGGCTACACGAATCCTATTTCACCATTCCACTCTATTTAGGGCAATATTTGCTGTTAATTTACATGCTGCCATGTCTCTCCTTAACTACTTCAACCCAAATCAATTTTGGCCTTCCTATAGTTCTTACACCTTCAACTTGCATCGTCTCACTCCTTCTCATTGGTACAGTCATTGGCCTTCGTTGCACATGACTAAGCCATCTCAGTTGACTCTCTCATTTTGTCACCTATTGGTGCTACACCTAAGCTCATGCGAATGAATTCATTCCTAATTCTATCCTTTTTAGTCTTGCCACTCATCCATCTCAACATCCTCATTTAAGCCATACTCATTTTATGTACGCGTTGTTTGTTGACTGCCCAACATTCTGCTCTATAAAGCATGACTATCTTATAAAATTTTCCCTTCAATTTTAGTGGTATTCGTTAATCACACAACACTCCAGAAGCACCTCTCCACTTAAACCATGCCGCTCTAATTCTATGAGCAACGCCATTTACAATATCTCTCTCTTTGTGCATGATTGAACCAATACAAAGAAAATACTCTGAGGTATCTCTTAGTTATCAATTATAAGTACTCCCTCATTTCTATTCCTATTTTGCTAAACTTGCATTCCATATATTCTTTTTTAGTCTGACTTATCCTAAAACCATTTGATTCTAAAACGCCCCTCCATAGTTCTAACTTGGCATTTACCCCCTCTCTAGTCTCATCAATCAACATAACATCATCAACAAACAACATATACCATGGCAACTTGATGCATATGATATAGCCAAGAATCTCAAAGAAGCACCAAATTGATGTAGTGGAAGCAAGAGCAAAATTAAAATAACCAAGAATTGAATTTAATCATACCCAATATTCACAAACTTTAAAAGAAAGAAAGACAAATAAAATCAAGAATCTGATATTGATTAGAAGAGAATTAGAGGTGAAAAGAAGGGAAGAAAGATGAGAAAGGGGTTAAAAGGGCAGTTTTGGAATTTTAGGGCATAACCACGGAATCATCAAAATACCCCTATTGATGCATCATAATTTTACAAAATTTTACAGGTGCATTCTGATGTATATATGTATTCTATGGTCAAAATTTCAGCTCATTCTAACAAAATTTGATTTATCAAATTACAAAAATATTAATCAAGAGAATTCTTTAATGGAAAAGGATTTTATGAAGAAGAATGTGTGCAAGGAAGGGGATTGAAGAAGAGTTTTGGGGGTATTCTGGGGACACATAGGGGAACAAAACCCTAAAATAAAATCACAAAAAAGGGGGTCCTTTGAGTGGGGCTATTTTCACTCTTCATGAACCCAAAAAATCTGATTTAAAGGTCAGAACAACTCAAGAACATGTTCAAATAAACAGATTTTAGTAGGGTATCCCAAGAAGCTATCTTTTGTTAAGATTAGGCTAATAAAGAGTAATAAAACCCTAAATAAACAAGGAAGGATTACCTTTAATTTAGGGGTGCGATTTGACCTAGATAATCCTAGTAAATTCAACAATTGTTGGAGAAGTTAAGCTGTGCTTGTTAATGAATTCCAACAACTTGAAATCTTAGGTCTTGAAGATGTTGCAACAAAGATTGGGGAAGGGACAAAAGAGAAGGGAAAAAGATATATTAGAGGAATAGAAAGGAGGATGAAGATGATAGTAGAAGAAGGAGAAAGTAGTAGAATAGAAGAAGGGATGAGAGGGGATAAAAGGGGAGCCTGCGGCTACTACCCAAAGAGAAGGGGAGACAGGAAGAGGTCCTAGCCCACGGATACAAATGTTCAAAAAAATCAATTCATATTCAGCTCTCCCTTTGAAATCTTGTAAGGGGCCTTTATATAGGCTTGCATCACTAAAGAACTAAGAAACCCTCTAAAAATAGAAACTTTTAATAGACCTAATTTGTGACCCAAGACTTTCCCAACTCTAAGACTTCTAAATACTTAAAATTTCTAAAATTTAAACTACTAAAAGACTTGGAAACATGGGGCTGTCGACCAATACATGTGTGGGTCCTATAATGTTGATTTAGCAGTCCACTAAAAGACAAACTAGACTAGGAGACGACCTGCTCAATAAATCCCTATTTTATCCTTGGCTTTTAGTCTTGTTACATGAACACACCCTTTACTAAAAATCCTAGAAACCCATGGCATTATTGGCCTTATTACATTTGAATCCCACCCTTTAAAAGTCCTTAATTAAACCCACATAGAACAATAATTTGAATCTGGCCCTCTGAGGGCACATACAATAGTCTCTTTGTGTTGTTTGCATTACACCTCCTCTTGTAAAAACCTATTGTGATTGCAAACTCATTTGTTTCTCCTCGATTGTCCTAACGCTAGTTATCGCTCTATCATACATATCCTTAACTAGGTCAATATATCTACTTGGGACCCCTTTTTTACCCAAAACCCACCAAGTGACTCTTGATACTCTATCATAAGCCTTTTCTAGGTCAATAAAGACTATGTGAAGATATTTCTTCTTCTCTCTAAACTTTTTCATCAATCGCCGAAGTTTAAGGCTGTCGATTGGGTCAGGCTGACCCAAAGCTCGACATGTCCAATCTAAAAAATAATCGGGCTGAGCCAACCTAATTTTGGGTTAGGCTGAGTTTGAGCCCAACTTTTAGGCTTGGAGTTTTATTTGGGCCGAGTATGGGCAGACTAAATTCAGCCCGGGCAGGCCCGAACTAGTTAGCAAAGAATAATTTTATTTATATGCTGTGATATAAGGTCTATATGTATTATTTTTTTCTTTTTGGATCCATATATTTTAACAAATTTACTATCATCAAATAGTTCAAGTGCCAATTGTTAAAAAAAATCATATTATATGCATTTAGGAGAAATTATGGGCCTAAAATCAACCTAAAAATTAAAGAACAAGTTTTATTTGGGCAGCCCGAACATGGCTTGAAATTTGTTGTTTTAAAACGGGCTGAATTTGGACCCACCTTTTAGGCCCCAAGTTTTATTTGGGCCGAGTTTGGGTTCGGGTAAAACATTTCGGGCTAAGTTTGGGCAGACCTTGGCTTAGCTTAGCTCGGCTCGATCGATAGCCCTATCAAAGTTGGAAAATAGCTTCAGTTATTGGTCTCCCAAGCATATTTCCAAACTGGTTTTCAGTCACTCTAGTTTCACGTCTGTATCGATGCTCAATCACTCTCTCCTATAGTTTTATTGTTAGCTTATAAGCTTGATCCCATAATAAGTAGTGTAATTTTAAATATCTTCTTGTTCTTATATATAGGAAGCGCAATACTTTTCCTCCACTCATTTGACATTTTTTTTTGGATAAAAACAACTTTATTAAAGAGAGAAGAGGGAGAAATAAAATACAATAACATGCAGCCAAAAGCTTTCAACTTTCAACCCAAAATATTAAGCAATACATTGGTTCAAAAGTAATCATCCAAACATAACCCCAGTTGGCGATTTTATCAGCTAAAGCATTTTGGGATCTCGACACATGAGAGAGAGTAACCTCCAAAGAGAAAACCAACTCTCAAATCTCTTGAACTAGATTAACATATTTCTAATAACCATAACTTTGATCCAAATCCCAATCAGTAACCACCTTAGAATCTCCCTCGATGTACCCAAGAGAAATTCACCATTCTTAATCTCTCGAAGATCCATGAGAAGCCCCATCATGTCTGCTTTAGATGAATCCTCATCCGACATTTTTTTTGTTCTAATGTTCTTGTTAAAAAGCTTATTTAACCATCATAAGCTATCGTTTCCCATACATTTCCAAACTTTAATTGGGATAGCATGTAGTCCTAATGTTTTTCCTATCTTCATCCTCTTCAAACCCTCTTTAACTTCCGACACACTAATCCTACGAAGATATCTATGATCTCTAATCTCTACTCTGTTGATTCCTAAACCGACATTCCCTACATGATCTTAATTTAATAATTTTTGAAAATAGCTCCTCCACCTTTCTTTAATTTCTGCGTTTGATCCTCACCTTTAATGCTTGTAACATGGTTTAGGTCTTTACATTTCTTATCCCTTATTCTCGCAAGTTTCTATACACCCATCTCACCCTCCATAGTACCTATCTTATAATAAAGGTCATCATATGCCTTGAATTTAACATCGCTTATCGTTTCCCTAGCTTCTTTTTTAGCATTTTATATCTTTCAAAGTCTTCTATATTTTTTGTCCTCTGCTAATCCTTATAACAAGATCATTTAGTTTTAATGGTTTTTTTTTGGAGTTCTCATTCCACCTCCAAGCAAAGCAAATTTCCTAGAGTGATTGACCCTAGAGCTTTACTGGAGTGTGCATCTAGGGTCGACACGTCGCCTAAATGATTTAACTCATGGTTAAGTTTTTTATTACTTAACCATGGTATTGTCAAGTCTAACTCGAGTTAACCTTTGGGGAATGCGTAACGACAGAGCCTGGTCCCCTCCTAAGAAGAAAAAGACAGAAAAAAAACTTTAGGGTTTCGACATGTCTTCTACCTTGGAGCCTAGTCTCCTCTTTAGCATTCTTGCTGGCCCAACTGCTTTTCTTGTGTGAAGAAGATGAAGATAGCTAAAGACGGACAAGTGATTTAAGGGTGACTGGTTGTTCCCTTTCTCTAATCAGCTTAGAAGATGACCATGTTGTTTCTCTCTCAAATATCTCACTGGCGGCGACGACTAAACCTAAATTAACCTTGCCATTGGAAAACTAGAAAGATACTAAACATGAAAATGAGTGGCTAACTTGGAGGATTTAACTGCAAACTTGTTCAACCTGGTTGAGTTGGTTCGGAATGGTTGTGTTGGTTTGATATAAAATGAAACAAGAAGAAAATTTTTAAAAGATGGAGAGAGAGAGAGATTGCATGTGAGTTCTAGCTTGAGTTGTTGTATCAAGTGACATTTTTCTTACATCCAACATTTAAAATTGATTCCAATGTCATCTCAAAATGTTCTTGCACAGTACTATGAAATGGGCAGTGGGTGTGGTATCTTCTGTAATTGTAGTAGTGAAATTCTTGGAAGGTGGAGCCTAGATTAATGTTTACTTTCATCTGCATGTGGTTTGTATACATAATGCAAAATTTGCAAGCATTTTATTCATAAAAAAAGATCTGTATTGAAATATAAGGATTGGGTGAACCCCAAAATAGTACAAGAAGATTAAAGGATCTGTATAAAGATACTAAACATGTTTGCAAAATATGTTTTACCAACACTTATATCAATTACTTCAATTGCAAAAGTCTAATAAGGATCTAAACGATGTTCTCATGCCAATAGTTTTAATATATTAAGATTTGGGTTTTGATGCAACAATTGTAGGGCTTAGTTTGCTTATATTGATACGGTGAAGTAGCTTTGCAGATTGTCCTTGAAGTTTTTTCCGTTGCTCCCAATGACCCTAAAAAAAACCCTCTTCTGTTGTCATTTTGGCCGAAAAATTAATCTCTTGTCTTCGTTGTCATTGTTTCAACCAGCAAGCTGCCCCGTTGTCATCGTCGTTTCAACCGGCAAGCAACCTCGAAGTCGTCGATGACACCCTAACAAAAACCCTCCTATCTCATCGTCATTTCATTTCGGTTAAATTAATCTCCCGTTGTTGTCATTTATTTCAGCCGGCAAGTAGCCCATTGTCGTTTTAGCCGGCAAACAATCCCATTGTCGTCGTTGTCATTTTAGCCAACAAGCAACCCGTTGTCTTTTTTTCCGAGATGGTAACCTGGAGCGAGATGGTTTGCAACTACCTAGGTTTTCTTCTTTGCCATGTTTTTTGGGTTTCCGAAAGTTTAACCCAGGTTATACATGGGTAACCAATAAAAAACTTAACCTTTGGGTTAAGTCATTTTGGTAACGTGTCGACCCTTGATGCACGCTCCAGTAAAGCTACAGATCAGTCACTCCAAGAAATCCGCTTTGATCACTAAGTCTCTTTGGATGGTTGCACTTTCCCTCTAGATTCTCAAAGAACCTCTTTTACTCTCTTTTAATATAGCCGGCCATTTCATTCCATGTGACATTTTCATCTTCTTCCAAATTCCATTTTCCCTCAGTTTTTCATTTATTTATAAATTTTGCTAATTTTTCCTTTGTTAGGTTCTACCATCTAATTCTCGTGTCATTAATTTCTTGTTTCTTTCTTTTCCATCTTTTAATATGAACATCCAACACCATTAACCTATGTTTTGTGGTTTGACTCTCCCCTTGAATAACTTTATAATCTTTACACATAGACCTTTCTATCTTCATTGTAAGAAATAAATATATCTGACTTCTATTTGAACTGCTTTTGAAAATAACCAAAATTGTAAACCGTTAGATGTATAAATAATATCTTACTAAAAGTATTATTCATTGAAGGTAATGTGTCTGTTCACGTTTCCCCCCTTTCTCCCTCTCTCTCTCCCCCTCCCTCCCTCCCTCTTTCTCTCTTCTTCTTCTTCGACAAAAGCCTACACCTAGATCATACCAAACAACTCTTCTAGAATGTAAATTACATAATTGAAGGAAACATAAAACCAAATTTATATTTGGTGTTTTAGTTTACTATTGTTCATATCCTCCTTTTCTTTGCAATTATTATCATAACGACCAACTCATATAATTAGTTTGAAATATTGACATGTATACTAGACTTCTAAAAATCAATTAAACCACAAAATAGAAATAAGAGGAATTCTATTTATTAGGGATTGAAGAATAATAACACTTGCGCAATTATAGAAAGGGGACTTATGGGATTTTTAGAAGCAAAGGACTTATAACACATTGGGGCATAATTATGACAGGTGTCATGCCAACTTGCTAAGTGATGGCATATCTATTGAAATAAAGGGAAAACTAATTTCATGCCATGGAAGGGATTGTTGAAGTTGTTGGAGTACATGGGATAAGTGTATTAAGGGTAGTTGTGGTATAAAAGTATTATACACTCATGTACTTTGATATACAATAAGTCTTGTATACAATTAGCTATTAAATATAAATACCTATTATGAGACAAAATAATTATTATTGAATTCCCCAAAATTCCTACGTGCTCTCTTTCTCTTTCTTCTCTTCTTCCCATTTGTTTTCTATCTCAATCCTTGCAGGTACAACCAACTTGGTATAAAAGTGGGTAAGAAAAACAGAGGAGATTGCATTTTCGTCGAAAAAAAGTTCCAAAATAGGGTTGGTGTCAGTCGTACGGATGCTGACGTCAGCTTGATTGTACATGCGTCAGAGGAAAGTGAAGGTGTAGGGTGGATCGAAACGGTGTTAGGGATTTTTTGGTGATTTTTTCATGATTTTTAAAAGTCTCGAAAGGTGTGTTTTGAACAGTTTTCCTCTGAGTTGAAAACATGGTCCGATTTCGTTAGATCCATAGATCTGATTACACAAAAGGTTTTTTCGTGGTTCAATCTGGAATGGATTGGTCATTTTTGCCTCATCTTTTATTTGAGAGTGATATCTCTGTGATCCATGAAGCTTTAAGAGAGTTTTGAAGTGTTTGGACTACCTTAGGCGTGACGTGACTTAGTTTAGCCACAATACATGCTGTGGTTAATGTATTTGAGCATATTCTTACTTGAGTGGACATCGGTGTAAGTTTTCTCCCTTCTACGAGGAACCCTACCCATAGCTACCATCGGATCTGCCTTGCGTGACTTCGTTGGATAAGGTGTGACCAAACTCTGTACCCCCCCGTGTCCCCTTGTTCTTCTTTAAGTATTTGCATGCACTAGTGTATCTGACCTCCTGCAGAACATATTGTATGCCTAATCATGTCCGAAATAAGTTCAAATCAGTTTTTAAGTAAAGCTTCGATTGCTCCAGTTGAATGGGACACACACCTCAATGCCGATTTTTCCAATCTACAGATTACTATAGTTAAATTTAATGGCACTAATTATCTTACGTGGTCCAAATCCATCCTCATTCACATTCCGCGAAGAGATGAAGAAGAATATTTGATAGGAGAAATGCAAAAGCCTTTCAAAGATAATCCAAATTATAGAAAATGGAAGACAGAAAATGCAATGGTTATGGGATGGTTACTTGGTTCGATGAAGCCTAAGATTAGTGATCACTATTTATTCTTGGAAACAGTACATTAAATCTGGGATTCCTTAGCCAAAGCCAATTATGAAATTGGCCATATAGTGAAGGTCTTGGACCTTAGGCAAATGATCGCCTAATTCAAGCAAGGAGATAAGCCTCTTGTAATTTATTATTCTGCTTTAAAGATAATGTGGAAGGAGTTGGCCCACTACAACACTTATTGTCCATCTTGCACACAAGATGTCACAACTTATAAAAAACGTGTGGAGGAGATTCAGACTTTTGAGTTTTTGGCAGGGTTGAATCCTGATTATGAGCAAATCAGGGTACAAGTCATCAATATGGGTCATTCCTTAACTTTGAATGAAATATATGCTTATGTGCATCGTGAAGAAGGCCGGCGTGGGGTTATGATTCCAGACCCTTTTATAGAGAAATTTGCCTTAGTTTCGAGTTCATCTCGTGGAGGTTGTGGCAATTCTATGGGTTGAGGCCGTGGGGGCCGATTTGCTTCTGTGCCTGATGATCGAGACCGTCTCAAATGTGAACATTGTGGACGCTTTCGGCATACTAAAGATCAGTGTTAGGATCTTCATGGATGCCCCCACGAACTAGTCTCTCGCTTTGTAACTCGGGATGGTCTTGGTGGTGGTAGAGGGGGTGGTCGCCATGGAGTACCTAGACCCAATACACAACTACATCTGCATCTATTGATCCATCGATGATGGCTCCCACTACAGTATCCTCTAGTTCCCATGATACAGGAGCTCTCTCCAGTGATGAAATTGTTGTTATCAGACATTTCGTTTCACAACTTAATCATTCTTCCATGACTCCTTCTTTCGCACACTCAGGTACCACTGCATTTGCCTTGTCTGCATCACTTATTGATCCCCAGAGCACTTGAATTATTGATTTAGGAGCCGTTCATCACATGACTGTTATGTCCTCCTTGTTCACTTCCTATAAGGTTAGCGTTGGTCTAGACAAAATGTGCATTGTTGATGGTTCTTTGTCTTCCGTTGTTGGTTAGGGTGACATTCCTGCTAAATCTGATATATGTTTTTTCTCTGTTCTCCATGTTCCTAATTTTACTTTGAATTTGTTATCTATCAGTCATCTGACCAAGTCTCTTAACTGTTGTGTCACATTTTTTTCTTCATACTGTGTGTTTCAGGATATGGCGACGGAAAGAACGATTGTTTGGGGCATGAGAAGAATGGTCTTTATATACTGGACTATACTTCACCGGTCACAACTTCTGCAATAAAGAGAAATGTTACATCTTCCACTCCAGATGAGTTATCTTTATGACATCGTAGACTTGGACATTTGTCATTTCATGTAATAAGGAAGATGTTTCTTCGTGTTTCTTGTACTCAATTGGATGGTTATTGTGAACATTGTCAACTTGCTAAACATTGTTAGACAACTTACCCAGTTAATAATAATTAAAAGACTTCAGTTCCTTTTTTCTATTCTTCACTCTGATGTTTGGGGTCCAGCACCACTACTTTATCTGGGTTCAAATACTTTGTAACTTTTGTGGATGACTATTCCAGAATTACTTGGCTCTACTTACTCAAGCATAAGAGTGATGCGAATACTGCCTTTAAATCATTTAATTCTATGGTGTGCACTCAATTCAATGCCAAGCTTCAGATTCTATGTTTAGATAATGGAGGAGAATACCTTTCTAGTGAGTTAACATCCTTCCTTGATGCGTTTGGTATTGTTCAACAGACAACATACTCAGGAACTCTAGGACAGAATGAGGTAGTCAAGAGGAAGAACAGACACCTCTTGGAGATTGCGTATGTAATCATGTTTACAATGAATGTGCCCAGGACTTTCTGATCTGAAGCCATTTAAACGGCAGTCTACCTCACGAACCGGATGCCCACTAGAGTTTTTTTTTGCAAAGTTCCACTTGAAGTGTTATCCCTGATTCTCAATTGTTTCTTTTGCCTCCAAAAACATTTGGTTGCATTTGTTATGTTTATAATCCCAAGTCGGAACGGTCTAAACTTGATCTCAAAGCACTAAAATGCATATTTTTGGGCTATGGTATTGATAAAAAAGGGTACAAGTCTTACCATCCTTCCATCTGTTGCAAGTTTGTGTCACATGATGTCACATTCTTTAAGTCTCTCCCATTTTTCTGTTCCGCTTAGACATCTCTTCAGGGGGAAACATCTATGAGTGAAGAGTTGTCTTCGTCTTCGACTTCGGTTCCACTTCCTATCCTGGTACCTATCTACCATTTTGATGGTGTTGGAAGAAAGGGGGAGAGTGATGGAGAGAACAATGATGGTGATGAATGAGGAAAAGAGGTAAAATACTACAGTTGGAGGAAGAAACAAAAAGTTATACAAGAACAAGATCCATCTTCTCATGAACCACTCTAAGCTTCTCCTTCGGAACCCACTCCTGAAACAGGTAATGTAACTATTCCTTTAATTCCTACCCCTGAACTGGTTCCTAAAGACTAAAATCTTGATTAACCCATTGTTCTTAGAAAGGGGGTGAGATCTTGTACTCAATACCCACTGGCTAATTTTGTGTCATATCATTCACCCTCACCAACCTATGGCAAATTCTTTATTGCCTTGTCTGCTATATTTGTCCCTCGCAGTGTATTTGAAGCTATGCAACAACCACAATGGAGGAATGCTATGGAAGAAAAAATGCAAGCATTGGAAATGAACAAAACATGAGAACTGATTGATCTCCCTAAGGGGAAGAAGTTGGTGGGTTGCAAGTGGGTATTTGTAGTCAAGTACAAGTCAGATGGATTTGTAGAAAGATATAAGGCAAGGTTGGTAGCTAAGGGGTATATTCAATCATATGACATCGGTTATCAAGAAACCTTTGCCCTAATTACGAAAATGAACTCTGTAAGAGTACTTATATCATCGGCAACAAATCAAGAATGACCCCTATTACAATTTGATGTGAAGAATGCCTCCCTACATGAAGACACCACCCGAATTCCATGTGTTTAACTCTCATGGAAAAGTTTGTAAACTGAAGAAAACACTATATGGTCTGAAGCAATTACATTAGACATGGTTTGAAAGGTTTAGAATTGTTATGATTAATGTTGGCTATAAACAACTCCAAGCCGATCATACACTCTTCACCAGACGCCAAGGATCCAAGATCACAACATTAATAGTCTATGTTGATGATATTGTGATCATAGAGAATGGTGAGGTTGAGATTACATAAATGAAGAAGAAACTATTAAAGGAGTTTGAAATTAAAGACCTAGGCTCCTTGAGATACTTTTTGGGAACAGAAGTGGTCATATCAAATCAAGGCATTTTTCTATCTCAACGAAAGTATGTCTTGGATTTCCTTAAGGAAGTTGGAATGACAGGCTGTAGACCATGTGCAACTCCTATAGAAGCAAACCACAGGTTAAAGGAAAATGACAGTACAAGGCTCATTGATGTTGGAAGATATCAAAGACTTGTTGGGTGTCTTATTTATCCATCCTTGACTTTTCTTGACATAACGTATGCAGTGAGCGTCATCAGTCAATTTAACACTAGATTATTTGGAAGCAACATACAGAGTCCTTAAATACTTGAAAGGTTGTCTCGGAAATGGTATATTATATCAAAGATATGAACATTCTAGGGTTGAGATATGCTGATGCTGATTGAGCAGGTTCATTAACAGATCACGGATCCACCTCCGGCTATTGCTCATTTGTAGGGGAAAATCTTGTGACTTGGAGAAGTAAGAAACAATTTGTGGTTGCAAGGTCTAGTGCAGATGTTGAATTTAGGTCAATGGCCCACGGGATTTGTGAAGCCTTATGTCTAAGGATGTTAACCGAAGTTGGCTTCCCGATACAAGGACCTATGACTTTCTATTGTGACAACATGGCAACTATAAACATTGCACATGATCCTGTTTAGCATGACAAGACAAAACATGTGGAAGTGCACTGACACTTTATAAATGATTACATCAAGAAGGGAAGCATCGGTATTCCATATGTCCAAACCAAGGATCAATCTGGGGAGTGCTCCATTTTCATCATTAGTTAGCAAGTTGGGAATGTGCAATAACTATTCTCCAGCTTGAGTGAGAGTGTTGGAGTACATGGGATAAGTGTATTAAGGGTAGTATACACCCATGTACTTTGATATACAATAAGTCTCGTATATAATTAGGTATTAAATATAAATACTTAGTATGAGACAGAAAATAATTGTTATTGAATTCCGCAAAACCCTGCGTGCTCTCTCTCTCTCTTCTCTTCTCTTATCTTCTTCTTCTTCCCATTTGTTTTTCTATCTCAATCCTTGCAAGTACAACCAACTGAAGTTCCTTCAAATTCCTGTCAAATTGCAGTAACAATGTCAGACTATGCTGTCTTGTATCTATAACATGGCTCCCTTAGTCCAAACAAAATACTTGTGGGTGAAGTTTAACGTGAAAGTCTCATTATATCTATTGGCCTTCCATGCATGACATTATTTTTTGTTCCCAATTAATTTCCTTGATGGGGATTCCAAACAACATCTAAAGACCTATTCTAGGAGAAAGAAGGCTAATAAAAAAGCGTTGATATGGCATGACGATGCGGAACTAAATGCGAAACAAGTGAAACAACTTCCAAATAACAAATAATAATTCAAAAATAAAATTTTGGAAATTTCGACCCAGTTTGTAGTTTTCCAAAAAGTGGGAAATTATCAAAATACCCCAGACATGTGCGAGAAAATTCCAGGCTTCTAGGATTATTCCACGTAGACCTTCAGAGTATTCTCATAAAAATTTCATAAAATTTGGAGTAGTTTAGCTATTTATTCCAAAAATTGCTCAATTAAGTCATGCCCGAAAATTACAGAAACGTTAGAAAATCTAATACAACGTCAATTTTGGTAGAGCTTCTAAGATATTGTTCTTACCTCCTCATGTAGACCAAGAATCTTCTTAGAAAATGTTGAAATCTTCCCAAGATTTCACTCTAACATATAAAAAAATTTCCACAAAATTCTGTTGTAGAACAAGTGCCGCCTGCTACTGTGTAATCTGATCCCTATTTGATAGAGAGGGGCTTTAAATGATAGAAAAT
>JAOXJP010097110.1:0-14504 GCA_025762735.1 Platanus orientalis | reverse complement strand
AGACTAGTTAAGTCCAAGACACCCTATGAATTATGGAGTGGCAAAAAACCAACTGTCAAATACTTTAAAGTATTTGGTAGCACTTACTATGTTATTTAAGATAAAGAACATCTAGGCAAGTTTGATGAGAAAAGTGATGAGGCTATGCTCTTAGGATACTCCATTTCTAGTAGAGCCTACCATGTGTACAACATTATGACTCACTTAGTGGAGGAGTCAATAAATGTGGTGGTAGATGACTTTAAGGTAACATATGAGTAAGGAAACTTGCTAGTGATGTTATCTGATCATGAAAATGAGAGCTCATTTTAAGTGAAAATTGAGAAATCCCAAGAGGATCAAGGAGAACACTTTTCTCAATTTAGTTTCGAAGATGAAGGCAAAAAATTCAACTTCAACCAAGGACAAAAGGCTCACCAAAGGATTTTTTCATAGGGACATCATTGGTGATCCGAACATTTGAGTGAAGACTATGAGACAAATAAAAAATGTCCCTAGTCACCTTTGCTTCACATCCAAGATAAAGCCAAAATGAGTTAAGGAGGCTTTAAAGGAACTAAATCAATTCCAAAGGAATGATGTATGGTTTCTCACCAAAAATCCTAATGATAAGAATGTCATTGGTACCAAATGGATCTTTAAAAACAAACATGATGAACATAGTACAGTGACAAGGAATAAGGCTAGGCTAATTGCAAAGGGGTATGCCCAGATAGAATGCATTGACTTTAAGGAGATATTTGCCCCTATTGCAAGGTTAGAGTCCATTAGGATCCTCTTGTCCATAGCATGTTATTTGAATTCAAGTTATTAAATGGACGTTACGAGTGCATTTATAAATAGAATTCTCTAAGAGGAAGTATACGTTGAGCAACTTAAGGGATTTATAGATCCTCACTTACCTAACTACCTATACAAACTCAAGAAGGCATTGTTTTGTCTCAAATAACAAGCTCCAAGAGCTTGGTATGAAAGACTTACAAAGGTCCTTTTTAATCACCATTTTGATCGAGAAAGTGTTGACAAAACACTTTTCATTAAGAATCAAAATGGTCACATACTCATTGCTTAAATATATATAGATGATATCATTTTTGGGTTTATCAATAAGGAGATGTCTCATGGTTTTGCTTAAACAATGAAATCAAAATTTGAGGTGCGTATAGAAGGAGAACTAAGGTTCTTCTTAGGTATTCAAATGAAACAAACTAATGATGGGATATTTTAAGCACAAGTGACAAGATCACTAAAGACCTTGAAGGAGCCAAGGTCGAGTCCACCTACTATAGGAGTATTATTGGGAGCTTGCTTTACTTGACTGCGAGTAGACCAAACATTACTTTTAGTGTAGGTGAGTGTGCTAGATATCAAGCTGCCCCTAAAGAATCACATTGTAAGGCAGCTAAGAGGATTATCAAGTATATCAATGGGACTACGGAGTTTGGGTTGTGGTACCCATTTAACACCACATCTGAGATTACGGGGTACTCAGATGCTAATTGGGCTAACGATGTGGAGGATCGCAAAAGCACAAGTGAAAGTTGCTTCTACATAGATAACAGTCTTGTTTCTTGGCATAATAGGAAAAAAAACTCCATCTCACTATTAACTATCAATGTTGAATATATTGTAGTCGATAGGGGATGCACTCAACTCTTCTAGATAAAGAAAGTGCTAAGAGACTACGAGTTGGAACAAGACACCATGAGTCTATTTGTAGACAACAAGAGTGTCATTTACATCTCTAAGAATCATGTCCAACACTCTAGGACAAAGCACATTGACATTAGACACCATTTCATCCATCAATTAGTGGAAGAAAATGTTGTGTCCTTAGATTATGTCAAGATCAAAGATCAATTAGCAGACATTTTAACCGAACTTCTTGATTCTAAGCAGTTTGAGTATCTTCGAAGTGCTATCGGATTATGCACCATTTATGGAAACCAATTTGGTTTTCTCAAGATCATGGTGTAGTGTTGGGAGAGGTCAAGGGTGAAGGGAGGTTTGGGTAGCATTGTGGTGGTTAGTGGGGAGATCCCACTTCAAGAAACTAAGTTGAAATGCTCAAAACCCACAATAGAAATTGATTGCTAAATTCATAATCGGTTTTACACAAATCGATTACGGATCGCACAATCGATTTCGCCCAAATAGATTATAGATCATGCAATCAATTTCGAGGGAAATTCTGACAAAAAATTTACATGCAAATTCAAAAGGTTGCAACACCCATTTTCTTCTCATTTTTCACATATGATCATGGTTTTTGGTCTCCTAGAGCTCCCCTTCTTCAACCTCTTGCTTCCAAAACTTAGATCTTACTTTTTCTTCGATAAATCATGCTTCTTTGCATGAAAATGGTGACCTTTAAGGGTAGATCTTCTTTAAACCCTTCCCAAAATCTAGGAAAATGCCCCATGGTAGGATCTCCTCCCCGTCCTCGTACAAAGAGGAACGTGGCATCCTTCTCGTTGTGTAACAATGCCACCAGTCTAGAGAGATATTAGATGATCTTCTCTTGACAATATATCATTATAGAGAGGTCTGTGGATCTAAAGACCCTAAGGACAATGAGGCTGATAGAGATTCTTAAGGGGAGGTAGTGGATGCCTCTCATCTCCATTTCTGGACCAGTACAGGAAGAGGTTGTGCGTATCTTTTACGCCAAATTCTTCGATATCAATAATGAGGAACACTCATTTTCATCCTCAATCGGTGATGTCCCATTGCAAGTCAATCTAACCATCATCTCCCATCTACTTGGGGTTCCACGTCCTCAAAATCCCATCACCTTCCTGATTCACAAACTCACCTTGAAGCAAAAGGGTGTACGTGTAGAGAGACTGTGTGGCCGATTCATCAATTGGTCAAAGAGGTTGCTGCATAAGGACTATAGGCTGATTGCCCAAGTCTTACACATGATCTTTACCTACAACATCCTTCCTACCACCAATAGGAACATCCTCACTAATGATACAACATACCTAATTGATGTTATCCTTGACTCTCGAAGGATCAATCTCCCAGCCATCATCTGCTATATGATGATTAGGGCACATGAGGTGACACACTCCACAGGTAGTCTCCCGCATCCGACCTTGATCACCTAGATTATGTAGACTGTGAAGGTACCCTTCAAGGTAACATCTAAGGGTTGCAAAGATGGGAGAGTTGTAGGACATGACACTCTCCACAAGATGGGTTTCATTGAGAAGACTGCTGGTTCATCCTTTCTAACACCAGGGCCATCTTAAGTTCAATCTACCTCTGTTCAAGTCCACTATGATGGGGTTGCCTCATAAGCTAGTGAAGAAGGTGTCGAAAGTTCTAAAGAATCAGAGGACCCTAGCCTCCAATTAAAGGTAATTGGTGGCATGTTACAACACAAACCATCCTGAGCATCCAATTTAGTTGGGGTCAGTGAGTGGCTCTGATTTTGATGATGAGCTAGAGGGTGAGGAGGCCTTCGATATTCATTCACCACAGCTACAGGAGGATCTTCATCCTAAGGAGGAGGAGGCAACAGGTGCAGCTGATGGTATTATAGGTGGTGGTGACTCCGCTATGGCTTGTATAGTTGGAGATAAGGCTGATGGAGATGACGATGGTAATGATGAGGATGATGATGATGAGGAGGATAGTGATGAGGATGATGATGATGTAAGAGTTGGTCCTATCATTGTTCTTGAGAGCAGTGACTCTAAGTCTGAGTAATTTTTAGTTTCACCCACATGTTTTTTTTTTTTTTTTTTTTTGGTATAGATGATTATGCTTTATAGGGGCTTGATGTTAGATTTTTTGTTTCCCAATCTTGTTCCTAGGGGGAGTCCCTTAGTAAGCTTTGTGTAGCCCTATGGGCCTTATCTTTTATTTAATGAAATATCTTCTTATTGCCCATTTTATCTTCCATTGCTTGGCTTATTGTGTGCATATTATATTTAATTATCAATTCTTGCCAAAAAGGGGAAGAGTTTAGTGAAATCCACATGAGGTTTGCAGTGATGTTCCACATGAGGTTTGTGGTGGTATTCCACACGAGGTTTGTGGGGGAGACATTCTACAAAATGACTTACAAGGGAGACATAAGGTAAGAGAGTTAAAACATTTGTGAGACTCTACACACTTTTAGTGTGAGCACTAAAATAGGGGGAGTAGAAATGAACCTAAATCAAAACAACTAAACATAAGAAATTTGTTGAATATTTCACACTTTATCTCATGCTTTCTATTTTATAATTATATTGCTCATATCTTAGTCTTTTAGCATGAGGAAGGTGGTTGTTTTGTGGTTGTGTTTACAGGTCTTAGTGACTCAAAGCACAAGTGATGAAGATCAGTTATTGAGCTAAAATACCTAATCTTGTGTAGTTTTTTAGTCTATGTATTTGGGTTATGGGGATCCATGTATTGTATATCTATGTGTATTTGGGTTTTTCCATGGTATTGATAATGGGAGATTGTTGATGTATGTCAATCCCATGGTCAATTGGGTAGTGGTAGGAGTCTTGTAAGTGTTCTGTGATCTCACAAGTTCAACATATGAAGCCAAGAAGGACCAAAGACCTAAGGAAGAAACCGAAAAGTTGAAACACCAAGGAAGGTATAAAGCATGCATCCATATCATTTTGAATGCCTTAAAATAAACCTAGACATATTTTAGGTCTCTCACATATGCCCAAATTAAAATAACCAAGGACAAACCCCCCACATGTGGCCAAAACAAATTTTCAAAAATTGGGAGTTGAAACTGATTGCGAAACATGCAATCGATTTCGATGAAATCAATTATAGATCTCGCAATCGGTTTCGCTCATGAGTTTAGACTCAGACTGAGACTCTTGAGCTTAAAAATCGAATGCCAAAATTGATTTTGATACAAGTTTTGGGAAATTTATCTAGACTTGAAATCGATTTTAGATCTCGTAATCGATTGTGAGACTACAAGAGTTGAAATTGATCGCTTAATTTGAAATCAATTTTGAGCCCAAATCAATTATGGATTAAGCAATCGATTTGGAGGGAATTTTCGGAATACTGTTTAGACACAAAATCCCAAGAGAGGTTTTCGAAATTTGAATTCCGTTTTTTCATATTCAAAGGTCCAAAGTGCTCTCCTTTATAAAATAATCCTATCTCAAAGCCATGGGTGCTCCTCACTACTATAAAAGACATTTTTTCCCTTTAGCGTAAAGAACTCCAACACTCCAAGCTAATTTTCAGAGAGAGCTAAAGGACATATTATTTTGAGAGCCTCTTTAACTGTAAAACCTACATTGCACACAGATTTTGAGCTTGAGTAGCTAGCATACTATACTACATTCTCTTTGTCTTTCTCTCCTCTTGAGCACTACTCTACTACTATTAAGGAGAAGTTTGGTGAACACTTTTCCAGAAGAAAACTCACATTTTTCTAAGCTCAATGAGTACTAGAGACAAGTACTTAGAGCTTGTGGGTAGCTAAGGAAAACTAGTTCAACAAGGAGCACCCCACTATTGTGCAACTAACAACATCAACCAACTTTTGGTAATATTTTCTTGACTTTGTATTCATATTCATTGTTGTTCTTGTTTTTCTTCTTCTGGAGACACTAAAAGATTGACTACCTCTGCCGGAGTCACCGGAAGTAGTACACACTCGCCGGAGATACCAAGTGTTGTTGCTTAGCTTGCTTGTAAACAAGTAGTTAAGTTTGTATATTGATCTATGTTGTAATAGTACCTAAATAAAATATACCTAAGCTCGGTAGTGAGCTTTAGAAGAGTGGACATAAGCCTGAGTGTCGAACCACTATAAATCTCTTGTTGTGGTTTGTATTTTGTGATTGTTTATCTCTTTACTTTGATGCTCTCTACTACTCTTGCTTAGCATATATTTGATACTATACTTGAGCAGACACATTGAAGCACACACACACACATTTGGGTTAATTTAAAATGGGATTAATAACAACCACAAGATAAAATTAAAAAAGGGTAAATTAATTGAGAAATCCTATTCACCCCCCCTTCTAGGATTATTTTAGAGCAATTTCAGAGTTCTTCCCTTCCATCTATGCAAAATCATGGTTGGTAAAACTAGGTTTTTACTGTCAAAGACATTAGCTTGTGTTGAATTGAGTCTTGTAGAATAGCCTAAGAAGCTATGTTTATAATTGTATAGCATGCCATATTCGCATCTTGTTCACTATAAGACAACAAAATGAACAAATTATGAGATGTTATGTTGTAAATGGAAGAAATACTCTTAGAGTTCAAATAAATACCTAGCAAATACATTAGAGAGAAGTTGGAGATGGGATTTGGTAGTGATGAGAGATTCCTAGAATTGATTGAGCCCAAGTAGACAAGGTGAACCTGTAAAACAATAAGATAAAAAATTAAGTTTCAAGATTACTGTACTACCCCTTGTGAATTTTGGAGGAAAAACTCCCTCAGTTCAATAGCTTTCATGTTTCCACTTCTTCCCAAGGAACTCATTTACTGCTATTGCATTCTGCCTGTACATCTAAGGCGAATAACCCCAAATCCACCGTTCTTCACGTTATCTGCGGCAAAGAAAGAAAGATTAAAAAATATAACCAGCTTATCCTAGAGCTTAAAAGCATGATACAAATTTAACTTCAATACACCTTGTGACGAGATAAAGCCACCCAAAACCAAAAGTACGGCCATTGTGAATGACTCAAATGTGGTTGCAATAACCATACTTGGAATAGGGTAGAAGCCACCAGGCTAAGAACAATGAGTAGAAGGTACTGTCTAAACAGCCTGTGACCAAAAAATAAATCTAGTAAGTCTACAAAACCAGGCAACTCAGACATAAACACCCTATCCACACCAACAACCTTAAATGTCAATATACGAGAAACTGAACTGTTCCAGAAAACTTTATGCTAGTCATATATTAAACATTCAGTCTTTACAAGTTGACAAAGTTCTATATTGTCTAGTCAGTCCTCAATATGTGTGGGAATTGAAAAGAAAATATCTAGAAATTCTCAAAAGGGTAAGATATTGTAAAAAAAACTAAATATAAAAAAAGAGGGTACAAATATCATAACCATTTCTGGAATCTAAGTCCCATCTAACCCAATCGAATTAGGCACCAATTTTCCATAACTGCAAAGCAACGATCTAAGAGTTAGAATGATTTGAGTGACACTTTATCAAGTACAAACAAGTAATATAATATAACCAGCACTTTTAAGTATATTGAATATTTGGATGTTCTTCCAATCAGATCAAAAGGATTCAATGTCATAATACCATATTCAAATCCAACAAAGTTTGAAACCTCGAGCACAATTTAAGTGCAGATTTGGTTTAAGGATATATGACCAGCTGAAAAGGTGATTTTACGTAATTGAGCTCCCTGATTCGATTGGTCCCAAATGTGAGGAATGGTATCAATGTTACATAATTTTCATCATCCTTTGCCCTCTCCAGCTCTATTTATGACCAAAATCTTCCTAGTAGTCTCGAGCAACTTCAGAACCTCGGCACTCTACGTGGAGAAAGTTTCTGGGTTTATGGGATTGTTAAGAGTGCACTCTCCTCCAATAAGAGGTCCAATGGACGTTCCAACTGTTATTCTATTTTTCTGCTGCAAATATCTCTTAGTCTAATAATACACCAGAAAATTCTGGTATCAAATATGGTTAAAAATCTGAAAATTTGATCCAGACTATAACATGAATCCAAGTCATCTCTAAACCAATCAACTTTGCTTAGTAGAAGACTTACAGTATGTTAACTCTTGGAAAGGGAACTGCTATTTACACCTCAAGTTTTTCTAAACTTATCTCACTTAAACTCACTTTTTTTCCCAAAATACCCCAATATGAAAAGACCTACATACCCCTTTCAAACATAAAAAAATAGAAAAAACTTTTAAAATTTCTGAATACACCTCAATCGTTCCCTCTCTCTTCTTCTCTTCTTCCCTCCCTTTCTCATTTTCTATGCTCTTCTCTTGTTTCTCCCAACTCTTTTCCTCCCCTCCTCGATCCTTGTTTGCCATTACAAGCAAGAATCTAAGCAATGGAGTATCATGGAAGTGATTGGGAGCAAGAAGAGACACAGGTTAGAATATATATATATATTTTTTGGAAAGCTGTTCGGAGATAACAGTCAAAACACCCTTAAGGGTGTTCGGTTGCTCTAGCCGAACACCCTTGAGGGTGTTCTAACTACTGTCTCCAAACAGAGACCCCTAGCTCTGACTGGGGTCTCCGAACATGTGACAAAAATTTTGAAAAACAAAAGTTTGATTTTTTTTTATATTATTAATTATATCTTAAATATTAATTGTATGATTGTAGGTCAATGTTTCGACTCATTGTAGCACAATTTTGGAAGAAATTATTGTTGATTACACTTCCGAGTTCATCACATACTAGGTAAAAATTAGTTCGTAATATGCGCTTAAAGTCAATCCATACTATAGGCTAATATTATTCGATTAATTGATCGTTGTATTATCCCTCTCTTGTGCATATATTCAAAAGTCGGGCAACCTTGATTAAGTGGGTAACAAATGTTGGAAAGATGAATGAATTTGTAATTAACATCTTAAAATCAGATTCAAGTGGTGTTGTGAGAGGAAAACCAAGTCTGACTCTAGGATGTGAGAGGAGTGGACAATACAGAGTAGACAATAGATCTAAAAATGTCTGTGTGGGTGCAGAGGTTAGGGGGACGGGTACCAAAAAATGTGAATGTCCATTCCGATTGAAAGGTAAAAAGTTGTCCACCAATGATGGCTAGATGTTGGAAGTTGTATGTGACGTGCATAATCACTCGATTGCCGATCATCTAGAGGGTCACTCCTTTGCTAGTAGATTATCCGAAGAGAAGTACTCATTATTAAAGGACATGTCCAAGAGTAACATGCAACCAAAAGACATTTTGGTCACTATAAATCAAAGAGATCCCCTAAATACAACTACAATGAAGTCAGTCTACAATGCACGACACAAATATAAACTGGAAGAAAATGGTGAAAGATCCCAAATGCAACAATTATTGGCATTGTTGGTTGAGCATTGGTACATCGAGTGACACCGTACTAGTGAGGATAATGAGGTTGTTACTGACTTATTTTGAGCAAAACCAACTAGTTTAGATTTATTATGTGCATTCCCACATGTGTTGCTCATTGATTGCACGTATAAAATAAACATATATTGTATGCCCCTCCTGAAAATCATTGGGCTGACATCTACTAACATGACCTTCTCCGTGGCGTTTGTATTTTTACAATATGAGAGGGAGGACAACTTCAATTGGGCCTTAGATGTCTTGCGCGGTATTATGGATGATAGTGTTTTACCCAATGTCATTGTGACAAATAGAGAGTTGGCCCTGATGAATGTTATCTCACGAGTGTTTTCCACTGCCACACATCTATTGTGTAGGTGACACATCAATAAGAATGCACTTACAAAGTGTAAAAAGTTATTTTTGACAAAAGAGGTGCAGAATTTGTTCATGACCTATTAGAATCTAGTAGTGGTGTCACCAACAGAAGAGGATTACTACAACCACCTAGCACTATTGGAGAAGCAGTTTAGTGCGTATCTAGACGCACTTCACTACGTGAGGAGTAGTTGGCTGGATACCTATAGAGATAGGTTTGTTACAGCCTAGACATACCAAGTTATGCATTTGGGGGCCACAATGATGAATAGGTATGGTTGTCTTTTGTTTTTTGTTTTTTATTCTACTTATAATTGGTCTTCATTGATTGATACTTAACTAGTTGTTTCTTATATTGCTTGTAGGGTTGAGAGTGCCCATGCCAAGTTGAAGAGGCAGTTGGGATTTAGTTAGGAAAATTTTGAGTCATCTTGATCAAATGTACACAATATGCTCTTGTTATAGTATACAAAAATTAAGGCATCGTTTGAGAAATCAAAGATGGTCGTCCACCACAGTTTCAAGTTGTCCGAGTTTAAAGAGTTTTGTGGAAACGTCTCCAACACTGCATTTAAGAAGTTACGTGATGAGACAAAGCGGGCTTTTGTTATTGGGATTGACTCCTCTACATGCGGGTGTCAGCTGAGATGTACCCATGGCCTGTCATGAGCCCATAAAATTGTTGATCATAGTAGGCAGAGGCGTTCAATCCCACTTGATTATGTGCATCATTTTTTACGCAAACTTGATATACTTCCTACCTCTAACTAGAACAATGCAAGCTAGGATGAATCTGGAGTGTACACACGTAGAAGAACCAGAGATGAAATCAATAATGCAAGGTAAACCACATAAGAAGATGGATAAATCTACCCTATGTGAGCCTTCCGCATTTGAGATAGTATTATCGGTGCAAGATAGTTACTCCCCGACGAGTATCGGTTTAATGGATGTCGACCATTTACGGTTAATCAGACCAACCCTACAGAAAAGAACAAATAAAAAGGTAATAGTTTATATATTAAATATTAAATATTAATTCTTATGATTTGTCATGTCGTTATTGCTCATGTATTATCCTTTCTATCACAGGTGGTCCGTACGTCATCATTTCGATCATTGTCCTATGATGTTTACATTATGCACTTTCCAGCCGGTATACGTCTATTTATACAATATATTACAAATGTAGTAGCCGATGAAAATTGCGAATTCAAGGTGATTGTTGGTTTGTTGGACATGAGAGAGAATAGTTAGACACAAGTTTGAGTGGACTTGTTATAGGAACTGGACAGTTATGAACACTATTATGAGCCTATTTTTTGTGGGGTTATAGCAGTGCAGAAGTTAAGGTATTCGAGTGCGTACATTAGGGAAGGTCCCTCGTACGAGTATTGGATGACCTTCCCAGAATGTGGACACCTAATAGCCAGCTATTACAATGTTGTAATATACTTTTTGAGTGCGCGGCAATGTCTAACATTCATGCCACTCTGATCCAATCCGTTACCCGCTGTCACCAGAAAGGAAGTTGCCATAGGCTTCGTAAATGATAACCACTTTGTATAGGTAAACATTAATGCGTGGGGTGTTATTACAGTCAATCATTTTTAGCAATGTTTAACTTCATTGTTTGTTATGCATGCGGGTCTTTCTCGTACTGGGTCATCTTATCCCATCCATCACAACACTTTGGCATAGATACCAGAGCGATAATGCGTCGGGATGGGCACTATATTTGTAGGTATCAAAAATTTAGAAATTCCGACATGTTATAGTGAGGATGTAGTGACACAGGAGATGTTGATTTGAATGACAACTAACACTCGCACAATGTATTGATTGTGCAATTTTTTATTAACAACTTCTATATCTAATCGATAAGTATAACCCCCTTTTTACCTGTCATTTTATTTTATTTTATTCATTGAGCGAATGAGATCTTTAGTGCATGATTTTAAAGTATAAAATTGTAATCATAATAACAAGTAAATAAGGAATGCAAACAAACAAAATTGTAGTTTATATAAATAGGGTCATCCTCAAACAAAATAATACAATGTATGGGGGGCCTCATCCCCTATAAAGTATAAAATATAACTCGTCAACTAAAAAATTGATAAAAAATTGTCTCCGTGGTCTCTGTGATCGACCTCTTCCTCCTCCTCCGTGTGTATGTCGATGGAGTCATTGCAGGCTTGCCATGATAGGTCACGATATCCCAAACCCGCTTGAGCACAGACATCACGACACTATGCCGGTTTGCCTTAGGATGATCCTCAATGAGTAGTCTTAGTACAGACTTGACCAGCTCAACACGCTGAAACAAACACAGATAAATATAATATAAGTTGCAATGAAAAAAATAACAAAAATGAGATGAATATGAATGTTGAAATGATATACTTCCTTTGTCGTGAATGACTGCCCAGAGCTTATCTGCCGGGGCTATGGTGTTCCAAGTGATTTATCATTTGGGTTCTGCATGTATTGATGTGATACGCATGCATACCAATCCATATAGTCAGATGCACAGTTGGCGGGAAAATGTGAAGGCAATGATCGATGCTCAACTGAGAGTACATGGCTCTACCATACCGCCCATACCTCCTCATAAAAAAAGTAACTGGATCGGTATGATGATTCAGATGAACCCTATACTCATTTTCCCGAGGACAATGAGATAGATAAAATAATATGTTGTCGCCTAAACTACCTTAGAACTTCCATTGGATGATAGGGCTCCATGATGTTAAGGCATTTAAGCATGTAATGGTAAAATGCAATATCAGACAATGAGTGATACTGCCACTATCATCATACGGTGACCATGTAACCTACACAAGTTAACATATACGTAAGACAAATAAAAGACAAGTACATAAAAAATATACGTCAGACAAATAAAAGACAAGTACATAAAAAAGTATTGACCTATACTATATAAAAGTAAACACATATGTCGTTGGGGCCCTATGTATCGATGGTCTCCTGAAGTGCCATCACATTTTTCGTAAGAACACCCGTCTCCCTGCATGGCCTAAAATGTTGGATGCGTGGGTCCTGAGGCCAATAACTAATGTTTCGGTGATGAGCAATATTGGGAAAGTACTCATAGACCCACCCCTCTATCAATGTAAGGTACCCAACAATCTGCTTTACATCTGACTTACTGGCAAACCCCAACTATCGATATAAATATGCTAACGCAGCAGCTCCCCATGCGTAGTATGTATGTTATTATGATCCTCTAAGTAGTGGAAGTAATCGATTGACACCCGACTCCCTATTTTATCAGTAAACAGGGTGCACCTGAGCAAATAGAGTAAGTATGTCCTGGTAGAGCATCTGATCTCCTTTGGATCACTAGTGTCAGTCATCCCCTCGAATCTCAACCGTAGCCACTCTAACCTGACTGAACAATCACATGATGATTTTACTTCTTCGTCGGCCTCCGCCGCCATCACTCCAAATATACAGGATAACAAAGTCTCTGCATCATCTTGTAGGTTGCGGGAGATGGTTTTCCCAACCATGGGAATAGCAAGTAGGGTGCTGACATCATCCAACATGATAGTCATCTCCTCGAACGGCATATGGAACGTGTTTATCTCGGGGTACCATTGCTCGACAAATGCAACGATGAAGACACGGTTTACAGTTCGGTACAAACTGTGAACTAGTGAAAGTAGTCCAGAGTGCTCAATGTATCCCTTCCATAAATCATTATGCACGTCTGTCTACTGGTACTTCCACTCAGCCATCTTTAATCCATGGCTAATTAACTTCAGTAATGACCGCTCATGCAATTGAAACAAATACTATAAGTATGTCAGGTATTATTAATACGTATAAATTTTCAATCTTAATAATATTACCTGATGCCGCCATTTAAGTGCAGCAACATGTGTGGGATAATTGGTAAGAAGTGTCGGGTTAGCAGGCGTTCCAGGGACAAACGCTTCTATATCATTCTCACTCACATTCGACATCTCTCCTACAATATGATCATCTACTGTAGGCTCTGCGTATGAGCTACTGGTAGATGCAGACTTTGCGTATGCGCGACTGATAGATGCCTCATGGGTAGATGAGCCTACCCTCTCTACAGCCCAATGTTGGCGGACAAATGTAGTTTGAACAAAGTACTCGTCTCCTGCATCTATATCTGGCACAAATGTCATACTTAGATGTGTACAATAACAAACAAAGTTAAATTATAAACACATATATACAATATAATATGAAATATCTTCGTGTAGTTCTCAAAGTATTTGAAATTTATGGGTTGAATGAGTTTAATTTTTGCGTCATGTTTTACCGGAATCTGATTGAATTAACTGCCTTTAAAGTTGAACTGGGTTTGCATTTTAGTTCTCAAAGTATATGAATTTATTTTTCAAAAACCTTTTTTTTTTGTTTTTGGATTTTTTTAGTGTTTTTTTTTGTTTTGGTTTGGTTTTTTTTTTTTTTGGTGCTTGGACTGGTGTTGCCAAGTGGGGAGCAACTACTTGGCTGGCTCCCTACTTGGCAGCACCAGTCCCAGAGCAATAAATTGTAGGAAAAAAAGAAAAAAAACTCACATCTTCTTCTGCCACCGATTAATCATCCACCTTGAGTACGAGCCATAGATTGAGAGGGAATGTGAGGGAGAGGGAGAGAATTTGGGATGTAATTGGAGGGAGAGAGAAAATGTGAGAGAGATGGAGAGTGATTGTGAGGGAGAAGGAGAGAGGAAGAGTGATCGTGAGGGAGAATGAGAGTGTTCGTGGGAGATTGTTCGGAGAGTGAGGGAGAGGGAGAGAGAGAGCGTTCAATGAATGCATTAAGGGAGTCTGTCGTGAGAGGGGAGGTAGTGGAGATAAGGAGAGGTGAGAAAAAATGGAGGTGTGGGAGTTTTGACTGATATTTAACGCAGTTGTGGGATAGGTTTGGATAAAGGGTACAATCAGGTTTGGATAAGGGGTATACTCGGAAGTAGTTGAGGTAAGCTTTAAAAGGGGTCTACTAGTCACACCTCAAATTTTACTGAACTTACCTCACGCTCTATCGTTGCTGATTTCACCTCACAAATTTTTGAACTC
>JAOXJP010097099.1:0-14505 GCA_025762735.1 Platanus orientalis | reverse complement strand
TGCTAGAAGGACTAGAGGAAGGCCAAAATTGACCTGGGTGGAGGTAGTAAAGAGGGACATGGCAGCTTGTAATTTAAAAGCAGATAAGGCCCTAAACAGAACAGAATGGCGGAACAAGATTCGTGTAGCTGACCCCAAATAGTTGGGATAAGGCTGTTTGTTGTTGTTGTTGTTGTTGTATTTATATGAAATAAATACTTGTTTACAAAATAGTGCATACATAGAATATAGTCCAACAATATGTTCACAAAGAAGAGCTATGTCAAGGAGTAATGAGCATATCTTCTACCTTTGATAAGTCAGACATGATTTCTTCCTCCACTAGGGGTGGCTGTGGGGAATATATAGGACGGGGTTGTGGTGGACGACATAGCCTTACTCTTGATGACAGAAATTGCCTTAAGTGTGAGTAATGTGGCATGTCCAAGCATACTAATGACCAGTGTTGGGATCTACATGGCTGACCACAAGATTTACCTCATCGTTCTTCACATAGGGGATCTAGTAGGGTAAAGGTGGAGGGCATTTCAGAAATAATAGACCGAATGCCCACTCAGCAACTTCCACTTCCACAAAGAAGCCTGCCATAACTCAAACTCCTAGAACCACATGTACTCTGGATGAAAGTTTATCCATAGATGAAATTGAAGCCTTTAAATGCTTTATCTCACAGTTTGAGCATTCTTATATTGCCCCACATGAGGAAGACTATTGGTTCAGGGCATCAGAAGGATGTTAGGTTTTTGTATTGTCAATGTCCATGCACAAAACAACGTGTGTACATATAGTGTTTACGTTGTATAAGACTTTATGATGTAAATTAAATACTCATGTAAGTCCAAGAAAAGAGTCCAGGAAAGCACCAAGAAGGCAGACTTGAAGCCAGAATGACCAAGCCAAAGAGACTCAAGCGTTGCTGAAGAATTCCAAAGTCTCAAGTGCTACCTACGTTAAGGAAGCCAACATCCAGAATTTGAGGGTAAAATCGTAAAATGTTGGTTAATGATAATGGGGTGTGTGGTATAGACCTAACCTTAGCTGGACTTAAAGTGAATTAAAAATGGATAACCCAAACTTATAAAAGGTTCTATAAAGATTGGATCAAGGATGGACCAAAATTGGAAAAAATTAAATTGTGTTGAAAATGAAATATAACTCAACTTAAAATGGTCATACATTTTGATCCAAAAGTCCGCTCGTGAGCCATAAGTACTCGAATTGAAAGTTTCAATGAGATCCTTTTGAAAATGAAAAAATATATCCTTAATATTTTTAAATGGCTACATTTTTACTATTTGAAAAGAGATGTTGGGGATATTTGAATGGGTTTTCCTACTCTATAAATAAAGGCACTAACCCCAATGAATACAGAACTTCAATACCTGAGAAAATAGTAAAATCTTTGTGAAAAGAGCAAGAGAGAGATTCAATAAGCCTATGAGTTAAATCCTTGTTGTTGGCCTATGACCTTGAGAATTTATATTCATAGTTTAACCCTTTCAAGGTCTTGCAAAAGCTTCCTAGATCACTTAGTTATATTTGTTGCAAGCAAGAAATAGTGTTTCTACAAGTAAAATTCACCAACACAAGAGGCATCCTAAAGAACAAAGATTTCTTCATCTTCAATTTGTTCATAGCCTTCGTAGGAGCCACCGAAGGTGGATACTCAGCCTTTGCTAGAGTCATCAAAGGTGTGTACATGAAGCACTTGTTAGAGTCACAATATGTGGGTTAGTTCAGCGGAGTCATTAGGTAGAGCGTGCCCACCAGAGTCACTAGGAGTGACTTACAAGGGAGTGGATTCTCTGTTACTTGTAAATAAATTTTTAGGTTTACTAATTTGTCCTATAATAGTTATGGAACTATTAATAAAAAATAAATAGGCTCGGAGGAGCTAGTTAAAGAGTGGACATAAGCCGGAGGGCCTAACCACTATAAATTCTTGGTGTTGTGGATTGTTTGCATTTTATATTCATTAATATTTATGTTTATTTTGTGCAAAACAGCCCAACACACTAAGTGACTCTAACTAAGGTGGATATAAAAATACTAATCAAACAACCTTAAGGAATTTATCAACCCTGCTCCAGCTCTGCTATAGGCAATCCTATAGTGCATGAAGGAGCCCCGTGGTCTATGATAAATTTATAGAAAATAGATTTACTTAATTAAAAGAATTTTTACTACATAATTAATTAAAAGAAAATTAAGTAAATCAAAAAGGGGTTGAATAAATAATTAAAGAATTTATTAAATAATTCTAAAGATCCTATTCACCTCCCCTCCCCGTGTCTAGGATCCATTTCAGGAATTTCAAAGGATGGTCTTTATCTACTAGATTCTAATTTTGTTGTAGCAACACCAACAATAAAGAGGGTTCTTTCTACTTCCAGTCCAGATGAGTTACTTATTTGGCATCACTGTTTGCAACATCAGTCATTTTCTATATTAAAAAAATGTTCCCTCAATTTTCTTCATTTAAGTCAGATGTTTTTTGTGAACCATGTCAGTTGGTTAAACATTGTCATTCTGTTTATCCTCTGTAATAATAATAAAAATTATACTTTATTTTCTCTTGGACATTCAAATGTGTGGGGGCCTTCCCATACATGTTCATTATCTAGTTTTGGGTATTTTATGACATTTGTTGATTATTGTTCTCATGCTACTTGGGTTTATTTGCTAAAAAATAAGAGTGGTGTGTATGAAACATTTAAGTCTTTCCATAAAATGGTTACTACCTAGTTTAACACCAATCTACAAACTTTGCAATCTGACAACAGTAGAGAATATCTTTCTCACAAATTCTCTACTTATCTTGATACCTCAGGCATTATATACTAAATTACCCATCCAGGAACTTCTAAACAAAATGGGGTACAGAGAGAACAAACTGACATCTCTTGGAAGTTGCATAGGCCCTTATGTTTACCATGAATATATTGAGGATCTTCTGCTCTAAAGCTGTCTAAACTGCAGCCTATCTCATTAACAGGATGTCATCGCGTATCCTATCAAATAAATCTCTACATGATGTCGTGTTTCCTGACATACCTGTGGTTGCCCTACCACCTAAAACCTTTGGATGTATTTGTTATGTACATGTGCCTAAATCTGATCATACAAAGCTAGATCCAAAAGTCAATAAGTGTGTTTTCTTAAGCTATGGGGTGAACCAAAAAGGCTATAAATGCTTCTATCCACCCACTCATCGGTATAATGTTTCTCAAGATGTGACCTTTTCCGAGTCTATTTAGGATTTTTCTAATAGTGGGACATCTATTCAAGGGGAGCAAGATGTTAGAAATGACTTGATAGGCTCTAGCTCTCCTCCTCTCCTTATTCTTCTTCCTATTCTTGTCCCTACTTCTTAATTTGATGGTGGAAAGAGGGCTCCAAAATTGTTGGTGTATACCTAGACGAAGAAACCTGAATTATAAGAGGATGCGGGGTGGAAGGATCTGAATTCTCTTGATCCCCACTATGAGTTGACTTTTTACACCAATCTTGCAACAAGTATCATTTTTCCCTCTCTTCCTTTGTCTAATGATAATCTTGATTTACCCATTGCCCAATGCAAGGGTGCTACGGCTTGCACTCAACATCATATATCCAAATTTACTTCTTATCATGCTTTGTCACCTTGTTTTTGTAGTTCCTCTATGGCTTTGTCTTCTATTTCTGTTCCTCACAGTGTCTCTAAAGCATTATCTCAACAGCATTGGAAGGATACAATGGTTAAAGAGATGAAAGTTGTTGAAAAAAATCACACTTGGGAATTAGTGGATCTTTCCCATGGGAAGAAAGTGGTTGATTGCAAGGGGGTATTCACTATTAAGTACAAGGTTGTGGTTCGATAGACAGATATAAAGCACGCTTCCTTGCCAAAGGGTATACTCAAACATTTAGCATTAATTATTAGGACACATTTGCACCTGTGGCAAAGATGAACTCCATCCAAGTACTTATATCTCTAGTTGTAAATCATAATTGGCTACTCTTACAGTTTGATGTGAAGAATGTATTTCTTCATGGCAACCTCGAAGAAGAAGTATACATTGCCACCCCTCCTAGATTTCGTATGTCGGACTCTGAAGGAAATGTTTGTAAACTGAGGAAAGCATTATATGGGTTAAAGCAATCTTCCTGTGTTTGGTTTGAGAGATTTCTCCCTACAATGATACAGTTTGGTTATAAGCAAACCCAAGCAGATCATACGTTATTTGTAAAGCGCAATGGTGCTAATGTATCAGTCTCAAATGTCTATGTGGATGATATTATGGTCATTAGGAATGATGTTGCTAAAGTTATCCACCTAAAAGACAGTTTAGCCAAGGAGCTTAAAATCAAGGACCTTGGTTCTTTACAGTACTTTCTTGGGATTAAAGTTGCCAAGGCCAAACAAGGCATCTTTCTTTCTCAACGAAAGTATGTGTTAAACTAGTCGAAGGAGGCAGGTATGGAAGGTTGTAAACCATGTGGAACACCCATGAAAATGAATCATAAACTGACAAAAAATGACAGTGAGAGACTTATTGATCCCATAAGGTTTCAGCATCTCATGGGACGCCTTATCTACCTATCCCTTACACGACCAGACATCACATATGCCATCAGTGTTCTTAGTAAATTTATGCATGCTCCAACCAATGCTCATATAGAGGTAGCTTTCAAGATTCTCAAATACCTGAAAGGTTGTCCAGGGATGGGTCTCTTATATAAGAGACATTGCTATCACCGCATCAATGTGTATATTGATGCTAATTAGGCAAATTCACTCACTGATCGAAAGTTTATTTCTGGATATTACTCATTCATTGTTGGCAACCTAGTAACGTGGAGGAGTAAGAAACAACTGGTTGTGGCTAGATCTAGTGTTGAGGCTAAGTTTCACTCAATGGCCCACAAGATATGTGTCAAGACCTGAAATCTGTGGGTCGAGAACTGGGCTGGGTCTGGATCCACAACATGGGAATGGCCCTCCCCATACACAATTCTCATAACTAAGAGACCAACCAACTCGGAGTGTGTCATTAACCTTTTTTCCTATTCACATCATTTCTCATATAAATTGACTATCTTGTTAATTTCGCATCCATTTAAGTCTATTTAAAACAATCACATCATAGTGGAATAATAATAACAATCATAATCCAAAGTTAGTGCAGCGGAAATAATATGATTACATCAAGTTCAAATATCCTAAAATCCAAAGTAGGAGCCTCAACATGCCCATGAAAATATATATATAAAAATCCTTGCCCAAAAGGGCATATCCAAAGTACTAAAATGTAATACATCTCCATCAAGGTAAACTAAAACTTAAATAAAATGTCACATCTTCGGACCTGAAAGCCCCCCAACCTCTCATCTTGCCGCATCCTAAACGGCCTTTACAAATACATGTTCTCTAAAACTCCATTTGTGGGTGTTATCAAATTTGAGTAAGCTCGATGAGCTTAGCGAAAGGGTACGCAATTTATGTCACACAAAGGAAGTCAAAGATAATCAGAACAGCAAATAAGAAGAATTAAGATAGACTAAGGAATCAAAGTAGATATAAGAGTACATCAAAATTACTAAACATGTATCCTTACTATTATTCGAGTATGCACATGTCACAAAATGACCACAACAGAGTCCAAAGTGACCTAAACTGAATCATGCATATGCCACATGCTAAGTACTATATCTACATGTCAAATGTTATATGTCTCATGCCAAGTACTATATGCCACATGTCAACCCATAAGAGACCTCTATTACATGATGAAACTTAATCTAAATAAAACATGAAAGGTCTCTTTCAAAACCAAACCCATGTAGGGGTCTCCGCAAAACAAATCACATAACCCACATAGGGGTCTTCGACAAAGCATATCAGATAACATATATTAGGCCACTAGGACCGTCTTCACCTATTAATATGACCCGATGATTGGGTACCTGATGGCACTATTTATAAAGCTCGGTGACTAGGCATCACATATTGGACTACTAAGGTTGTCTTCACCTATTGATGTGACCCGATGATTCGGTACCTGAAGCCATAAGGCTAACTCACAAGGGGTCTCTAAGCCTAAGAAAGGAAACCCACATAGGGATCTCCAGGTCCAAGAAGGGAAACCCATATAAGAGTCTCCAAGCCCAAGAAAGGCAACCCACATAGGGATCTATAGGCCCAAGAAGGGCAACCCACATAGGGGTCTCTGGGCCCAAGAAGGAAAACCCACTAGGGGTCTACAGGGCTATGTCTAACCAACCCATATAAGGGTCTCCGGGGTTATAAAGACCATGTACATATAAGGGTTATAAGGACCAACCCACTTAGGAGTCTCTGGACCCAAAAGGGCATATTCCCACATAGAGGTAATATATCATATTCTCATACTCAAAGCCAAAAACCAAAACCATGCTTATAGAAAGTAAAGTAGATACTACATAAGTACGTCATTTGAAATGTCCACATGTCCTATCTTATAAAGAGTCCAAAGAATTAAGTAGTAAATCACATGAAAGGGGTCACATGTCAACATGCAAGTAGAGATGCTTAACCCAAATCTATGGACATATGAGATGCTCATGAATGTCAATCGTTTTATGTCAATTTTCATAAAAGTTAAAAATCAAGTATCTCAAGTTCTTCAAAACTCACGTAAAAGTTTAAGTAAAATACCTCAAGAAAATAGCAAAGCAAATATTGTCAAATACAACATGTCCATGTCTTCAAAAGCTGCCACATGAAACAAAGTCTAAAGTACTACACATGAATTCTAAGATTCTAGTATGGGAATCAATAGAGTATCACAAATTGCTATAAGCCAACATATATTTGAAGGAATTCAACAAAGAATACAATAAACTCATGCAAGGAATCCAAAGGCATCCAAGAAACATGTAAATAGTATAGAAAATTAGTAAGACGTATTTTATCAAATATGTAGAGTGCAAGAATTAAGAACTCAAAGGAAATCAAAGAGAAAAACCCAATCTTCACCCCCAAAAACCTTTCCAATCCCCAAAACACATGTAAATCAAGCTCCCAAACTCCTTCACATATGTTAAAGACCATCCAAATCATCCCATAAATCTCCATTCACATTAACACAACTCCATAACCTAAAGACATCATGAAAACCAATAAAGAAATACTAACCAACATGCTCATACCAAGAAAACAAGATCCATCTCTAAGAAATCAACATTCTCAAAAGGAAATTGGAATAAATCCACCAAAACATAACTCATAAACATCAAATATACGATTCTAAAAAAGAAAAGTGAGCATAAACTACATATCCACTCACCCAAACCTTTTACTCCTCTTTAAGTGAAATCTCCTCCAAAATCCTCTTGTCATTGTTAATCATTCATTTCTCTATGAGCAAACAAAGTATTTCATTGTCAAAACACATAAACTAAGATAGAAAAATAGAAATTCATACTCATTTGGGTTAGATCTAGGAAGAAAAACACATATTCTAGTATATTTTCAAAGTTGGAAGTGAAACTTACCAAATTGGGGAAGATCTTCCTCTTCCTCTACCAAGCTTCTCAAATCCCTTTAACATTTACTTTTTTTTGTTCTAAATGACCTAAATGATGGTTTAGATAAGTTATAACTCATCCAATATGAGATCCCACATGTGTAAGGGTCTAATGGGTGAAAGTCATGTCAAAAATGGCATAAAATGTAATTTTTAGAACATTCAGCAAATCCATTCGTGATCGATCATGAGATCTATGATCGATAACGAGCCTCTTTGAAAAACTCCCAAGATCTTAGCTCCTTCTCACATCATCGATCATGAGAAAAGAATTATGCCTGTGATTCTTCTCATGATTTTCGATGAATCGCGCTTCTTCCAAGAAATTCAGCATCAACCCTCCGCAAAAAAAAGATGTAACTCTTTGTATGAAACTTTAAATTATCTGCTGTTTGAGGTGTTGGAAAGTAGACTCGAAAACCTTCCAATGATGTATGGTTCATGCTCAAGTTGTCTCAGGATTGGTACAGGTTTGCTTTTAAAGTTACCCTAATTATGCACTTGAAAAAACTTTAGAACTTGACAAGTTTACGGTCCAACTTGGATTCTATACTTCTATCTTGGTCCAAAGGGTCCCTAAACCACTCAATGGACTGTCTAAAACATGTGAAATAACAATTTTACCCTTATAGGATAAAATTACAATTTTTTCCTTTAATTGCAACATGGGGTGCTACAATATGTGAGTTGTTTTGGTTACATATATTACTTGCGAAAGTGGGGTTTCCAACCACTGGACCCATGAGTCTCTATTGCGATAATAAGGTTGCTATCAGCATCACACATGATCATATTCAACATGATCGTACTAAGCATATCGAGGTTTATCGTCATTTTATTAAAAACCATCTAAAGAAGGGCAACATTTGCACTCCATTCATTCAAACTTCTAATCAAATAGCCAACGTCTTTACCAAGGGTCTTAGTATGGTTCAGTTCATGTATTTGGTTGGCATGTTGAGAATGATAGATATCAATTCTCCAGCTTAAGGGGGAGTGACAGAATATGTGATAATTTGGGTGTGTGTGGAATTGAGGGAAGTATTGGTCATACTATGTTGTATTCTTGTACATCATTGTCTAGTGTAGTAGACTACTCACATAAATATAAAACCCTCCATATGGTACAAGACACATAGGGTTACTTCTCCAAAGCATTAACATTGTCTTCTTTTTTCCTTCTTCATTTCTTTGTTTCTCCTTTGCCATAGACTTAAAACATACAAGTAGGCCAAGATGTTAAATTAGACTTTTCTATGTTAAACTAGGCTAGTTGTAATCAGTATAAGTTGTGGTTTAGGAGTCTTACTTGTAGTGGGATACTTTTAAGAGGGGGGACTTATCCATTTGATTTGATTTTAGTGTTGTTTGAAAATTCAATTACATTTTAATTGAGTCCAGAATCTAGTGAAGCCAAATTTTCAGTATGGTATAAACATACTATAGGAACTACCTATTTAATGTTTATTGTTAGCAAAGAAATACGAGTTTAATTTATTTTTAGCTAAGAGATAAGAGTTTAGTGACTTAATTCTATAAACATGGAGGAGATGGAGCGGTGTAAAAGAAAATTAACTTTTTTTTTTTGAAAGATAAAAAGAAAAGAACCTTATGATGAATTCAAGCTCAGTCTTTGTTATTTGGTGTCTCCAAGATTTGAAGGTGCTGACTCCTTTATCAATTCTACAAGGAGCTAACTCCCTACAGAAACTCTAGGTGCCGACTCTTCGAATCCTATAGCTCCAGTGATGAGTATTCCATGGGTTTTATCCTTTCCATTTCTTCTTATATTTCTCTAAATTTTTATTTGTTATTTATAGAGGTTTTCTATCATCTTCAACCATAGATATGATTTTCTTATTAATCTAAAATAAATTTCATAAGCCTTTTACCCTAGACATTTCAATCTATCACTCATTTCATTGGTTAGAGTTTAGATTAGTTGTATACATCTCTTTTACCCCATGGCTTCAATATTTTTTGGCTGATTTCTTATTTACAATTATGCTACACAGATTTTCTTTGATTCTCACAAGTTTCTCACTAAACCTAATAATTCCCTAACCTATTTCATACCCCTTTAGTTATCGATAAAGAAAATATTTTATTGAAAAAAATATACTAGAAGAGGCACAAGTACAAGAAGTACACGATTTCCAGGTTACCCTGATGTAAACATTGGAGCCCAAGTGGGACCCACACATGGCTTGGTGAGGTCCACACACATGGAGGAGTGCCTTTGCTACTCAATTAGAGTTCAAGTTGCTGATTGGGAGTCCTTATTAATGGTTTTATCGTTTAGTTAATATTTTATGCATTATTAGAGGTTAGGACTTGGATGGAGTTATTATTTTTTATTTTGGGCATTTTGGACAGCACATATTATATTTAAATAGAGTGTTGGTCGAATACTCAACTTGAGCCCACATTTTTGGCTATTTGAGCTTCTTTTTTTAAGAAAGTGTCTTAGTTATTCTTAGGTTCCTGATTTAGGAAACTATCTAATTCTTTATTATTTTGGTCTTTAAAAGAGGAGTCACTCCATTGTAATTGACATGACTGAATGTGAATAAAAATTTTCTGGGCTTCTTGCTCTCAAGGAGTGAACACCTTCTCTTCTTCAAGCTTGGTGTCTTGGCTTGGAATCCAAGTTGGGAATACTTGGATTGTGGGTAGGTGATTACTCAGTAGGTATTATTCTTCTCTTCTCTTTCTTTCTTGTTCTTCTTCTCTCTTTTTTCTTCTTCTTTGTTTCTCCTTACTGTTTTTTCTGATTTTTTCCATTAAAGACACTTGAATTAATCAAGAAACTCCATTTCCCGATGTGTTTTGAAACCCTTTACCTATAGAACAATCTTATTACCTAACCCTTACTGTTTTCACCAAAGAAAATCCAAGAGAAAATTCTCTAATAACTTGCGGCATCCTAGATCTTCTTTCCTTTCTTTCTGTTCTACATTCCAAGACACAAAAGTCCATTGATTAATCCATGCAGCATCTATATCTTGGGAGTTATGGGTTTTTTCAACCCTGAAATCTGAAATTTTCCTTGACATAATCTTACGGTAGTATAGAGAAAAGATTCCCTACTGTTTCATTTTTCTATTTTATATGGGATCTGCACATTAGAACACAAACATGTGTGGAATAGTAGAAGAAGTACTTTGGTTTCAGCTCCAAACATCGAAGAATTGACCTCTATTTCTTGGACCAAAACCTAAGGCAGTCAACCCTCACTATTATATGCCATCATTAACAACCTAAAGTCCTTTCCTCTTTTACTGTGTGTGAAATTTTAGTCCCAAGTGATCCTCGAGGGGGGTGAATAGGATTCTTACTTTTCTTTTTAAATCTTCTTCAATTTACTTAATTAATGCAAAATTATAGAACAAGTAAACCATTCTTAGTTTCACTCTAAGTTTTTTACTGTTTTAAATCCTCCTCAATGTACTTAAGTCAGCACACAATAACTTTGACTTAAAGTTTATTGGAAAGCATATGCTAATTACCATGTGGCTTCGTCATTAAATATAGTTTCCAATATCAAAGTGGGAGCAGGGCGACTAGTTCCACTTCAGAGTTTGTGCATAAATAAAACTTAAGTGTAAATGTTTAACTGAAGTGAATTGCAAATGTGCTAAAATAGAGGATAGAATGTTATGTAAACAATTTATAGTGGTTCAGCACTCCGTCCTACGTCCGTTGTTGAACAGCACTACTGAGCCCAGTTGATTTATTATTAATAGTTAACAACTATTACAAGGAAAACCAACAAAACTTACTTAGCTTCCTCTAGTGGTTCTGGTGAAAGAAAGTTCTGCACTCGGTGGCTCCAGCGAGTGCACTAGTCTAGTGGCTCTGGTGGACTTTGATCTTTTACTTACAGTGGCTTCCGTGGAAGATGAATTGTAGTAAGAAGAATAATTACAAATATTAAGGCCTTTTGTTAGGCTAATTTGACTATAGTGCTCACAAAGTAGAGAGCTCATTAAGCTATGATTTGCTTTGGTGCAAATTGGCTCTCTCTAAAATTCTAAGATTGAGTCTTTAAGCTCCCAACACAACTTGGTACATAGTATATGTAATAACCTTGAATTTCACAACCTTATTTAGGCGTAAATATGGGCTATTAATAAACCAAATCCATACATAATTGGCTATAATATTTAACCTTTTACCTTAATCGTAGATTTAACATAACATACACAGCGGAATAAGAACAATCTGTCACTAGCATGATAATGTTAACCATAACCTTAAAGGTGCAGCAAAAATAAACCATAAACTTATACCATCTCTAAAAAAACTAGCATTCTCACATCTCAATTGAAACATAAAACTGCAAATCTTAAAGTCTAAACTTCAAACTTAATACGACCCATAATAAAGTCTAATACAAAGTAAGAGTATAAAATGAATTGAAATAACTAAAAGAGAAAGCATCAACTGTAACTTTAGGCACTCCAAATAGTGTATATGCACTAAACATCACTTGAAAAAAATGGTGTGGATGGGTGAGATCCCTGGCTCATAAGTAGGTACACAAAACATACTACATAACCGAATAGGTAAATCATGAATCTTTTAATATAAAAATACTGAACAATCTCCATATAAAATACTTACTAATTTCTAATGTGTAGACATGTGCTAATGTGCATGTATCATCTACTAATCATCACAAGATCTATACACTCATCATCATGGTTCATCATGTAGGAATTAAGCATAGCAATACACATGACTCTATTTATAAATGGTATTGTTCTAATATCTATGCATAAAAATATACATGATTCTACCTATACATGGCATTCTTCTACTATATGTGTAAGATGATGTGCATGGCAATGTGAATATACAATGAAATAGTAAGCATTTCTTAAACATTTCATTATATGGATACTTGGAATAATTCTATCAAGCATTTCCTAACAGTTTTCATACATAACCTATACATTCTCAATAAGAATAAGCATAAGTAAACTATTTCAAAGTAAACATGCATCGTTCCTAAACATTTAGTAGCAATAACAAGGCATTTGGCATGGTGACGCATATGTAGGTAGATTTCAATACTTACAAATTCATCTATGCCTTAACATTTGTTGTTCACATGATAACTTTCATAAGCTCCTACCATTTGTCTTGTTCAACGTAATTCATATTCTCTTACTTGTCATTATCATTAGCATTTTCATTCCATAGATTCCTTCACCACTTATCACTTTTACTTATCATTTCAAATAGCTTTTATTGTTCCTCTTTTAGGATTTTCTTATCATTTTCTTAGGCTACATCTTCTACTTTTCTTACATGTCTTATAAACTTTGATATTTTTTTTTGAGAAATAAGTGATGTCACTCTCTTTTCCTAACATTTTCTTTCCCTACCCATATTGAGGACTTCATTTTCATTTATGACATACTTTCATTTCCTTCTATAGACCTTCATTTTCTTACATAACTTGTGGATCTTTTCGTACTTGTGAGATTTAGATGTTTTCATTTCCTTATCTTGATACTTTTTGTTATTTACCTGACTTAGAATTTCACTTTACTTTTGAAGTTTATATATTTTCCTTCCTTTTCTTAGTACTTTTACTTCTTTATGGACTTTTCTTTTTTTAATTCTTTTACTTCCATAGTGACTTCTTTTTTCTTCTCATCATAGTTTCTTTTCTTTCCCCCTAATAATGGGGGATTTTTAATTCACTTATACTTTGGCACATTGTATTATTCTCCAATGGCAAGGGCTATCACATACACTTTCTTACACTAACATGTTTGTTTCGCTTATTTATACATTCTTTTATTTATTTATATTTTAGTTCACTTGTTTACATTTTCTATCACTTCCTTATATTTTTACTTATTGTATTATCTCTAACCCTGAAGGCCATCGGCATCTTGTTTATACCCCAATAGTAAGGGTCATAAGCATATTGTATTATTCTCTAATAGCAAGGGCTGTCAACATATTGTATTATCTCAATAGCAAGGATTGTTGACATATTATACTATCCAAATAGCAAGGACTGTTGGCATATTGTATTATCTTAATAGTAAGGATTGTTGACATATTGTATTATTCCCCAATAGCAAGAGTCATCTCATATATTTATTTTTTATATCTTAGCCATTTTTATTTATCATCATTTTATAGTCATCATTTAACTCCCTATGGTGAGACCTTTTTATTATACACTTATCTGTACTTTCTTTACTTATCTTATTTCATTCCTTTTATCATTCATTCATTTCGAATATTGTCCATTCTTAACCATCTTACTTTTACTTAGCATATTATTCAATCATAATACAAGGGGCAACCATATTGTCATGATATAAATATGCTAGCGAGATCAAGAATATGTGCAACATGAAAAAATAATTCTTTAACCTTTTCAATGAAGGAAGTCATATAACCCCACATATATTTTCTAACCTCCAAAAACATATACATATATACTCTAAGATCCAAATATGGGAATCCATAAAATATCACAAATTGCTATAAGCTAACATGTATTTGAAAGAATTCACCAAAGAGAACAATAAACTTATGTAAGGAATACAAAAACATCCAAGAAACATGTAAATAGTAAAGAAAAACAATCAGAGACATTTCATCAAACATGTAAGGTGCAAGAATTAAGGGAATTCATAGAAAATCAAAGAGTAAAACTCAATCTTCACCATCTCTAAGCATATCTTACTTGAATCATTTTATAGAGTTTCCTAAGCAATTTATACACAACATGTTAGTATAATTACATAGAAATCAACATGTTTCATAATTCTCTTCTAACATTATGTTTAACCAATATATTCAAGAGATGATAATCATTAATCTAAATAATCATACTTTTCATAGAAATTAAACAAATCATTCATCAATATCTTTCATGGAAACTATAGAGTTATAGAATCCTAGTTTACAAGCATCCACCATACAT
>JAOXJP010097089.1:0-14505 GCA_025762735.1 Platanus orientalis | reverse complement strand
ATATATATATATATATATATATATATATATATATATATATATATATATAGGATAAAAAAACTTATCCCGTAACATATACATTTTGGTTTGTATTCGGTCCTCCAAAAGCAAATATAGATGCATTTATATCCAATTCATTTATTTGGCTACATATCTGCAATATATTGATTTATTCTGAATTAATAAAGATAGACTATCCTTTAACAATCGGGTCATATTGTATTTCAGTTAACAATTGGGCTTCAATGCATTTTAATTAGCAATTAGGCTTAATCTATTGTTTGTATTTTGGTTTAATCCGTTATAACTAATATTTATATTGTAATATTGTAGGCCATAATAGGTAAAATACAATGTATGAATACCTTAACCCTAATTTTAACCCAATGCTCATCTCCTATTCCTATTTCGTATGGAAAAAAAAAAAAAAAAGTCTTGAGTTCTATGAGCTCCATTAAGCCATCTTTCATCTCTTAATTTATTAGGTTTTAATTTTTGTAAATGTTTAAAAAATATTTAAATTTGACAGGATAGTGATTAAATAATTGAATATTTGATTCGTCTTTGTCATATGAAAAACCTAAATTTGGGATCGTATGCAACAAAATAGAAAAAAGAAAATAATAAAACCAACAATCACACAAGACAGATGTCACTGATTAAAAAATAGCGATTACAATGAATAGTCCAGTGACACAAAAATTGAGAAACCGCCAACATAAACTGCCAAAACTTTATTTTCCGTGGAATAGATTTAGACCCAAATTGGATAAAAATTATTTGTGTTGCTCACCTTCACCCATAAACAGGGTTTTTTTTTCAAATCATCCGGATACATCTTGGGTTGAAGTCAAAAACATTAACCCAACAGTATTAGTATCTAAATATTTACTAAAACACCCTTTATTGATATCAAGCAACAAGGCCCCGGAAACACGACAAACCAAACATGGGATAATAGAAATCGGTTTTCCTCCAACATGCATAACACAACCATTTCCCAAACAGTTTTTTGACTATTGGTGGAGTTTGTTTCTAAAGTAAACAACAACCCTTGAATTAATTGATCTGCCATGATTGACAAGCAACAGCTCCGCTTGTACGATAGAGACGAGCTGACGCGCTGTACCCAGCGTTAGCAGTACACTGAGGACTGTGAGTGAGAGGCACACACTGTGACTCTGAGAGAGTGACTGAATATGGAAAGGAAGTGAAAGGAGCAGGTTTTCGATGAATGAATTTTGAAATCAAATTATCCAAAATGCACCTGCTGACCGTAAATCTGAATAAAGATGGTCCCTTCCTATGGATTTGAATTGATGCAGTGCAGAGATTAGAATCTCTGTTACATAATTACATTTCTGCCACTTCTCTTCATCCTCCTCTTCAGGTAAAAAACAAACAAGAAAAAAGAAAAAAAGAAAACATAAACAAGAACTTACAGAGATTCTAGCAATGCAAAGTCTCCCTTTCTCCTATAATCAATATCACTAAAAATAGAAAAATCTCAGCTGCTGTACATGCCATGACCGTCCATGGATTCATCTTCCTTCATAGGAAGCCAAAACAAAAGCTAACATGATACAACTGGTTTCCCCATAGAATACAATGAATTGTATCCTATCCCAAAAAGAAGAAGAAGAAAAAATTTAAGGGGAAAAAAGAGCATACTAGTTGTGGAGACGATCTGGGCAACTGGGTATTTTTCTTTTGCTTTCTTCGAAACTATTTTCAGTTTTGTTGAAGCTGAAAGCTCTTCCATTGAAGAACTTATTAAATAACTCCTTATTCTTCATCATCTTCTCGTTCATGCTATTGTTGCTGTTGTTGTTGGTGGTGGTGGGGGTAGAGGTGGTCTCCTGTTCTTTGGCCCACTCATTTTGTGGAGAAAGACGAATTGCCCCTACCTTGCAATCAGAACAGACCCAGATCTGCAAAACCCATATGGTCAAGAGAACCACTAGAGAGAAGATGAGTCTCCTACCGCCGGCCAAGTACATTGCCGGAAAACCCACATAAAAGAAACTCCAGGTCGACTTCTCCCGGCCAGAGATCAAACGAGAACTCGGAATAATGGTTTTGTTGAGTTGAGTTTTCTTTCTGGCGGAATAGTCTCTCAGTCTAAGAGAGAGAGAGAGAGAGAGAGAGAGAGAGAGAGGCTACGACGATAGTACCACCACGTGGTGACAGATAGCTGTAATAGCTTAGGTGGGTCATGAGAGTCAAATAAAACATTGGTCATCGATCAACAGTAAATTACGGGATATACCCTTCCCCAGTTGCGTTGAAATATGAACGTCGGTGATAAAAAACAAAAAAAAAAAAAACATCAGATAACACGAGGCCGTGGATCCCGCCGTGGCGTTGTACGCTCGTTGACGTAATGCAATCCTGAACTTACATCAGCGAATAATTTGATGCTTTAGATTTAACGATCAACGGCGATGGGAAGTAGGCGAAACCGAGCACTTTATTCGGTGAGTTGCGACGCATCTACTCATAAAATCCCCACTCCCCACAACCCATATCATCATCATTGATGATTTTAGAGTTACGGATTCACGTCTCTCTCTCTAAGTCTCTCATCATCAATGTATGATGATGATATAAATGGCAAAATTAATTCCCTTAAAAATAGTAATAAAAAAGAGTTCCCAACACGGCAATACCTGCCGATTAGGGTGGCGGGTCTTACCCCTTATCCTATGCGAACCCGGGGATCTCATTAGTGTCTGTAAATTTTGTTTACTCTCTATCGATAAACTTCTTTTTTGGCACATCAAAAACAGTCTTGGTATTCAATGGGATATGGTTTTAAACTATTTACGGTCCATCCAATAAAAATAAAACAGTAACAAAGAAATTAACAATAATAAAAGATGAAAATTTTTATGTGATTCGATCAAGATAAATGCATTATCAGGATATCTATTTTTATTATACGAGAAAAGTAAAAGATGTACAATACTCTTACTCTAAAACCCAAGCTCTTAATTTTGTTATACCCTTTTTCCTTACTTCTCTTAATCATGAGGAAACCATTTTTTTCATATTTTTACAAAATCGGAAAGAAACTCTGTTTTCTCACTTTTTTTCTCATGACTTATAGAAAAACCTTGAGAAAACCCATGAAAAAGAAAACATCTATCTCAAACTCTCTCATATTTCACGTATAGAGATATATAGAAGTTTTAGTCTTGTGGGCCATGAAATAACATCTATACGTTTCTATTCTTCTAGTTGGAGAAGAAAACTAACTCAAATGTGAAAGTTCCTTTTGACTAAAAACTTGCTAAAACCCAACAATCTCCACCTTGATATATTTGAAGCCACTTTGAAGATTTCCTTTTAAAGTTAGCTCCTCTTGTGTTTTTAACAAAATATATAATTATGAAATGTGCACCATATTTTCCTTTGACCCACATTTCGAAACCACCCTGAAGAAAACTAACAATTATTGACATTAAAGAATTATCATAACACATACAATCTAATCAAATCGCTCCTAACACCATCCAATTCGATCATAACATAGCCAATGCACATGTGTAGATGTCCTGAGTCAACTCTAGAGAGAGATATTGATCTGTCATTTATAATCGTAGAAATCATCTCACCATTATTTGTCACTTGAAAATCCAAAATATTTTTCTCTGTCCCATTTACGAAAGAGATTCTACATAAGTGTTTGTTATTCCATACATCTCATTTTTAGCTCTCCATTGAATTTAAAAGAAAACCATTAATCACCGTATTCTCCATTAAACAATACAAACCATCACGTATACTTTTTTCTCTTTATCAAGACCAAACAACCACATGTGTTTTTCATGGTTCCACCTAAGTCTAATTGGTCTAGTATATCAGATTCCTTCGCATATTTGGGACATATGCCATATCACCTAAAGTACTAATCACTCTATCAAATATCTTAATTTTCATTATCCCAACACCTATGATGTCATAAGTGGATTTGCCACCCAAAGAAATAACACTTATCTTTTTTTTTTTTTGGAATGAATTAAAATATTTTTTCTTGGAGCATATATGAATAAGACAACTTGAATCTATTATTCACTCATCATGAGAAAATATGTCCATACTTTTAGAGACTGAAAATATCTCCAATGTATTCCTCCTGTTCTTTTGCCAATGTTATACTAGGGCTTTCAATTTTTTTCATGTCAGCACATTGTAGACAATCCTTCTTAATGTAACCATATTCCTTGCAATTAAACAATACACATTGCCCTTTCCTCTAGACTTGGACCTACTATTCTCAAATCCTCTCACATATGACATTTTTTTACAATCTCTGCTTGACCAACTGACCCAAAATCTTGTCATCCTTCAAGATTTGGTCTTCTTCTAATTTCATTTAATAAAAGTGATGTCTTGAAGTTCTATAAGCTTACTGTATTCTTCTTAAAAAATAATGTTGTCACCAAGTTGTCATAAGAATCAGTAAGTGAGGTAAGAAACAAAAATGGTCTTGTCTCCTTCCTCCACTATGGCATCAACTTTGTGAAGTTGATTCAAGAGATTCGCACCTTCCTACATCTTTAGCCCGTACAATTTTTGCTTAAAATATAACTTCTTGGTGTGACTCTTTCCCATGTAGAGTTTCTCTAACTTCTCCCATAAAATTAGTATCGAATCCTCATCTATAACGTTAAACAATATGTTATCCACAAGACAGAGACGAATTGTGCTAACTGACCTCATCTCTATGTCTTGTCAATCATCATCCTCTATCTCCTTGAACTTTCATTTCTTTCCTTACAACGTGTTGTACAAACTTTGTTGTATTAATCAATCCTCCACCTTTTTTTTTTTCAAAGAGTGAAATTACCCCTCCCATCAAATTTCTCCACTAAGAATTGATTGATGAAAGCTTTTATTGCCATATTTTTACTTACTAGTTTCTTCCTTTTCCTCTCAAGCATGAACCTAGCTCTAATACCAGTTGCTAGCACAACGAAAACAACTCTGATATTCTATGTGATGGGTTATGGTCCTAAACCACGTACGATCTATGCAATAAAAAATAAAACATTAACAAAGAAATCAACAATCACACAAGATGTGAAATTTTATGTGCTTTGGCTAAGATGCCTACATCCACGTGGATATCCATTTTTTACTCTATGAGAAAAGTAAAAGATGTATAAATCTCTCTTGTTCAAGTTCTCACCCTAGAACCCAAGCCCTCAACTCTGTTACACCCTTCTCCCTCACTTCTTTCCACCTTGTGAAGAACCCATTTATCAACTTTTAACAAAACTCAAAATATACCCTATTTCTCACGTTCTCTCGCAACTTGTAGAGGAACCCTAAGAAAAAGAAAACATTAACCTCAACCTCTCATATCTCATATATAGAGATTTTAGTCTTGTTGGGCTCATGGAAGAGCACACATGTTTCCACTCTCCTAGTTGAAATTGGAAACTTAGTCATATATGGAAGTTTTCTTTTGATTGGAAACTTGCTCAAACCCAACATTTTGTTTAACATTCTACCTATGTATGTGGTCGACATGTGAAAAAAAAAACAATGGAAGTGAAAAAGTGAATGTTGAGGCTTTTTAATCTTTTCACCAAGTATTGACCCCTGAAATAATCAAAACTTTAACAATTAGGGGAGGATCACAAGTAGATTTCGTTATTTCAATCATCTCTAGTATTCTTTTTTCTTTTCTTTTTTGGTTTGACCCTAACTTCTCCCCCTGAGAGGCAATGCATTTGTCACCCACACTTGAGAGCATTGACTAATCATCTTTGTCTAAGACACAAATACCTACCAAACATGCATACAATCAAACATGATGTCTGACACAATTTGTAGTAAAGGCATATCAATTAGAGGGTGATGTAGTAAATACATGGTATGCATATGCCAAAGTGCTTTTTGTTGTTGTAAGGAGCATATGCTCATTTCATTCAAATGTCAATCATTTGAATATATGATTCCATTGTAATAATAGATGCTAAAACATCAGTGACATCTATCCTACTCTAAACTTTGGAAATATGCTCATTTCCCTTGCTAGCTGCCATAGTTTGTGTAGCCTTCTTATTGGCTCCAAGCATATAAGAGACTTGTACATTAATAGAGGACGGCCATTTTTTGTACACTCTTGGATAATATTTATGATCCTCCATGAAGGATGGTTTCTCAATTTTCTTTAAAAGGTTTACAATAGAGGCAATCGTCTTCCAAAGTAATTGACTTGGAATTAGTGTCTTGGACTAGCTTTAAACTTAGGGAAAAAAAACTCAATGCCTACGCCTGTTCTACTGAATGCACTTGAAGTTCATTTGATTATGTTCTCAATTTTTTTTTTTTTTGGAATGGTAATGATGACATCCGTTGCACAAGTCAAACCTGTTGCACCATTAACGTCAATTTTAACAGAACCAATGGAAGGACACCAATGATTTGGGATAGATTTTTCATGATAGGGATTAATTCTAGATGGAATTTCTGGATGAATACTCTTTGTAATACTCTTGAAGCAAAGCCATAGGGTTGATAATAACTGATTCCACAAGGATGGTTCAGTTGTCGACAACTTGATGTTATATTTGAATTATATATATCTTTAAGATTCAAAATGAATCATGTGTTACTTATGTGTGCACTATGGGCTGTTTAGTTGTATGAACCAAATAGACCCACATGAGTTTCTTAAGTCCATGAGTATGTTTAAAAGATTTGGAGGGAACTTTGAATGAAATATTTGGTTTAAAGTTTTAGTGTTTCCCACCAAAACAAAGTATAACCCAACTCCCAAAGGCTTTTACCTTGAAAGTTTAGTCCCACATGGGAAGTGGGGAACTTCAACATCCACTTTATAAAAGCAAGACCCTAAGGGGTAATGGGGTTGAAGAGGAGAAGAGAGTTTGAGGATATTTGTTTGCATCACACGTGCATGTTGAACCGAACCGAGCCGAGCCGGGTCAGGGTGTCGGTGTGGGTGTGGGTTATACAAATTAATTGTTTTTTATTTTATCTACTTAAATAAAATATTTATTTTAATTGATTGCAATTAAATGGTTTCTTTATTAGTTGATATAATATATGGTAATATTAAATGACGTATTATAGAATTGATTGAGATTAATTGTGCATTTATTATTTTCCTAAAGAGCCTAGCTCTTCAAGAAAAGTTTGGGTGTAATCGTTCATCTTCTTCTATAATTGAAGATGAGGAAAAGGATGAAGGATACAGAAAAATATTCTGGCGAACTTCTCCATCTCCAATTACCTTATTCTCTTATTAATTCGTTTTGATTTTGATATATATTACTCCATTGGCACTGGAGGTTGGTCTGAGCTGTTCATGTGAGTCTCTGTTAACCTATACGGGGTCTACCAAAGAAGTTAGAGTTCCTGAAGGTGAACGTTGATCAAGCCTACCGTACCTACGACAGGCCGGCAAATATCACTTTAAAGACAGCGTTTATACGTGCTTAATCTCCAACCGATAAGTTGTCTTTTACTTCTTTAATTTGCAGATATTGATTCATTATATAATCTGTTGGACTGCATCTGCTACATACCAAAACCTGTGAGTTGATACATATCAGTTACTGCCATCGTTAGTTTTTTCAGATATTGAATAACTTTGCTTTATGAAGAAATCCGTTTTTAGTACTGCTGCAAAACTAATTACATTATACAGGTTGAGGTCTAGGTCTCTGGACCTCCTAGAAGACCGGCTTCTCGTTATGATTTCAAACTTTCGGTCCTTGTTACTACAACCTCGCTGGTCTTTGTTGCTGACAGACCTTTAGCCTCAATTGGTACTTCCACAATCTACTGCTTCTGTTCCGTTGTTCCGCAACTGACCACATCGTTCTCCCATAGACATCTGATGTTATTGTCACTAGTCCCATGTGGAATTTTCGCAACAACTCCATTGTTTTTCTCATCAAGCTTCTGAGCTTGAATTTGGTTCAGAAGCCTAGTTCATCTTCAGGTTTGATTTCTACAACAACTCCATAGAAAGATACAAAACGAGGGATTAAATTGCCTATCACAACATATAACGAATTTAGGGATAAAAAAGTAATTACCAATCACTAAAAACTGACTTCAGAAATAGTTTTTTTTACCTCGTTATTGACAATTTTGCCATAACTTTGAACTGATTTTGTAAAATTCCCTAAAACTAATGGATTAAAAAATTACAATACTGAAAACATTGTAGAATTGAGTGCTTTCAGGCTGGTAAACTTCTTGTCTAACAAATAGTATTTTAAGAATTTTATAACCAAACTACTAATCTAAATTATATAATAACTGGTAGTTGTAATACAATAGCTTTACAGACAACTCAAGCTTCAACCCCTAAAACAATTCCTACATAATATATACACCCTCACAAATGTATCTAAAAGACTCATTTCCATACATTAACCTCAAACTTATACATTAAGGCCAGTTACATGGACAAGTCAATTGAGCCTAAGTTCGGATTTTTAAACAATAACCCATGAATCACCAAGCCTATGTCAACCCACCCAAGATACAACCTACATGGGATCCACATGAGAAAATTTTGAATAAATTCAAATTTAGATTCTATTGGATGAAGAAGGAAAGCCATGTCACTCATGGAATACATAAATTTCTTAAATTGTCTTTTCTCCAAACAAGAAAAGTGCAACCACTCATTTAGATTAAAAAGGATAAGGGCACCCAATCAAGGGTTTGACAAGATTCAACCACCAAGTATATATATATATATCCCATGTACACAAGACAGAAGACCTTTTTAGAAGACTTCAAGTAAGAGCACTGTAGAGACAAAAATTCAACAGTATCTCTCAAGCCCCTCCAATCTCTCCACCAACAATGATTTTTTGTTAGAGAGAAGAAGTTTTCTTATATCTTAGAAATACGTCATAAATTTGACCCTAAAAGCAAGATTCGTGATGGGCCTCTCCTTTCAAGTCAATCACAAAGCCTAAGAAGAAAAGATTTGCCTACATTCACGCACATCAACACTTGAATCCAAGAAATATGTTATTAGGCCCTCGGATTTCACTAATGAGAATCAAAGGTTTTTCTCTTTTGTAAAATAGTGTAAAAAGATAAGAGATTGTATCTCATATTAAAATAATAAAACATTCATTTATTGAATTGGTTATATATTTTTTGTGCTTCAAATTTACACACAAAATTTGTGTCAACAAGAACATGGCTTATGTATTTATGTTATACCCTTCTACCAATTGAGCTTAGAGAAGGTAGAGCCCCAGTCCAAAATAACATAAGTCAGAGCGCCCAGGGCCTAGGGCTCACACTTTAGAAGCCAATTGTTAGTTCATTTCAAATTTTGATTAGGACCAATCCGAAATGGAGCTTGATGCCGGCCGAGTTGGTTCTCATGGCCATATGGTTGACCTAATGATCTAGTTCATGGGTTAATCCCCAAGCATATCTTAGTGGAGTTTTGAGGAGACAGAAATTAAATTAATGTATTATTCTCTTTCTAGATTTTCTTTGAAAATTATATTAGTTTAGTGTTGGCTTGAAAATGTAGCTAGTTTTGTGTAAAAATGGTAGTAGTTATTCTAGGAAGTTGTTTCATTATTAATGTTTAGTTAGAAGGTTTTGTATGATAGATTTTCCCCTCCATTCTCTATATAAGGGATTCATATCATATAAAAAGGGAGACTTGAATTTTTATATGAAATTATATTTGAACTTTTAGCTTTGGATGTTGAGGATTCCGTCATTACCAAGTTTTGTGTCATTTCTTGACTTTAAAACTGCTAAGTCTTTTATGGTTTTCTTTCAAACTAAACCACCTTTAACTTTAACCTCGGATATTAAGTGGAAAAGGTTCCTTCGTGTTGTGTTGCTTCCCGGTTACATCAAGTGGTATCAAAGCTAGTTGTTATCTAGATGTTAGAGAAATCACTATAGAAGTAAAGACTCTTTGAGATAGATACTATAAAGTATCAATTTACAGCATCTATGGTAAAGAAGATGAAGAGATAGTACTACTTCAACTTTTGATGAAGTGCCGATTTATCATGCTTTTGATTATGTGTGCTTATCACCTCCCACATAAATTGCTTCATTCGATGACTTTGTAGGAGATTTGAGTGGAATAAAGAATTTGTCTAATTTGAGTATGTTGAAGAGAAGAACGGAAAATAGAAATGGAAAGGAAAAAAAAGAAATAACACATGATGTGAATGATTGCATGAATGAAAAAGAACAAAACTTGAGGACGAGTTTATCCCACCCGGAATGACTGATGCAGGCTGGGTTGGTTCTTATTACCATATGGTTAGTCCAATGATCTGATTTTTAAGTGGAACCTTAAACATAACTCAGTGGAATTTGGTAGAGACAAATAAAATTAATGTTTTGTTCTTTTTAGATTTTCTTGGAAAATCATGTTTGTTTGGTGGTTTGAAAATTGTAACTAGTTTCATGGGAAAATGATAGTGGTTCTTATGGGAAGTTATTTTAATATTATTGTTTAGTTAGTGAGTTTTGTAGGATGGATTTTCCCCTCCATTCTCCATATAAGGGGTTCATATCATATAAGAAAGGGGACTTGAATTTTTATATAAAATTATATTTTAGTTTTTAGCTTTGGACATTGAGAATTCGGCCGTTACTAAGTTTTGTGTCATTTCTTGACTTCAAAAAGGCCAAGTCTTTTGTGGTTTTTCTTCAAACTAAACCATCTTCAATTGTCGACATCAAGTGGACAAGGTTCATTTGTTTCATGCCACTTCTGGACTGCATCAAAGCCTTAGTACAAGCTCTTATAAAATGCAATTGGTATTGTTTTAAATAGAGGATTTGGTGTCCAAGATGGTGTCTTAAACACTAGGGGACAACACATGGAACAAAATGGGAGGGGGTTAGACAAAATTCCAATTCCCACCCATTTTGTTCCATGTGTCATCCCCATCATGCATCCTGGACAAAACATTTGTGTCGATCCAAGAATTTGCTTGTCCTATTGTGTCCTTGACCACAAGCTGACACGCGATGGTTTTTTGAATTTGATGCCTCTTTTAACTATGAAGCAAATGTACATTTGAACACTTCTTTTACAGTATATTAACCCTATACACTCTGTATTATGGGTACCTATTTTTTCATTTGACAACTATTTTTTTAGTTTTAATCCTATGCACTAGCCTTTGTATGTAAGAAATTGTAGGACATACAAAATCTTGGACAGAACATTTGTTCCCTTAAAACAATATTAAATTAGGAGTGTTGTTTCTTCTTTTGAAGTTTTATTGTCATTTCTTAGCTATTCATGTGCTTTTAGCAACATATACTCGGTAGGTGCACTACAACAAAAAAGTCTTTTACAGTGTTTAAAAAACGCTGTCTATAGTTGAATCGTGTCACGAAAAGTCGAAAACTTTAGATTGCATTTTCAAAACATTGTCTAAAGTAATTGTAGACAATGTTTTCAAAACGTTATCTAAAGCACATATTATAGACAGTGTTTTTAAAACACCATCTATAATTACAAACAACGTTTTAAAAACGTTGTTTGTAGATTTAAAAAAAAAAGTTACTATAGACAGATACCTGTTAAAAAAAACAAAACAAGTTACTATAAATGGCTTTTTAAAAAAACACAACATTGTCTATACCTGTTTAAAAATATATAAAAAAAAAAAAAAAACAGGTAGTATAGTAAAATGCATCCATGTCTCTAATACTCAAGGAAAAAAAGAAAAAAAAAATCTTAAAGTAAGAGCCTGTTTGGCAGCCACCTGTAATGTAATCATTTCATTTGAGTTTTTCAAGGCATTTATAGCCATGGGATAATGGTTTCATAATGAACTAATTCAAATTTATACTAATTTGAATGAGTATATAAAAAAACTAATCTTAAAATAAACTAGAGAATATTTCACTTCAAACAACTCAAAAGGTTAATACCATTTCATCCCTTGACAATAAACATAAGTTATGGTTTTCAAAAGAAAACACACTATATTAAATTCTACAATCAAACATAAATAACTAATTTTCAAAGGAAAATACATTATATAACTAAAAAATTATATATTGGTTAGGAGGTAGGATCAAGAGACTACTTATGTAGTGCTTCCACTGGCAAAGATGATGGCAACATGTTGCAACAGTATGGCCTTTCAGGCAACAACCAACACTTGAATGCATGGCTTCATTTTCTTGACTACATTGTTCTGGAAAGCAATACCTTGAGGTCAGATTTGCAGTCATAGTTCAAATGTCAGAAAAGCTGAAAAAAAAATTTTAATGCAGGTATCAATTAAGTATATCCACAAGATTGTCTATAATAGGAAGTCTCTTAAAGATGAAAGCTATCATGATAAATTTATATTGTTTATAAGAATTTCTCACTTTTACATCAAGTTAAAATACTGTAATAACTAGATCACCTGTTGCGGGTCCACAAAGTTGTTTTTCCTAATTGTCAGGTAAGGAAGTCTCCTCAAAGACTCAATCGCATTCAAATTCAAATCCTCTATTGCAAGGTTTATGCTGGAGTATGAAAATGAATGTTAATAAATTTTCCATGTTTAAAATAAAATAAAAAAGAATGTTATTTAGAAGTATGTCAAAATGCAGAGGTACCTTGCAAAAATCCCATACTATTGTCAATTCTCAAACACTCTAAAATCAAGTTCTCTTTTTTTCACAAACTTCAATGAACCTAGAGGTTGCATAAGCAACAAGAAGAAGACATAAATTATAATTAACCTAAGTTCAGCAAGCTGGTGAAACTTATAATTTAAATTTATTATGCTTATTTTACCATAGACATCTTCACACATTAAGTACTACCTCGTTCAAAGAAAAAATTATTAAGATAAAAACCTCCTACACCCATGGGAAGTTAAAATCTCTAACTTACCAATTTTTTATCGTCAAGTGGGACACCAAACACATTGGTGCTACAACTCTTGGGAATTTTAGTAGCTTATCTCCCCTAATTTCTTCTTATTTGCAACACCAACAATGAAGCAAAATAAGAAATATAGATTAAAGTAGAATTAAACATGAAAAATAATTTTGTAATCAAAATAAGATCTATATAACAAATTCCCTACATCAATGTGGAGTGGTAAACTTCACAAAATAGCACTAGCTTGTGTGTATAGTGGAAACAGAGAATAAGGTATGGACAAAAGATACTAAACAATCAAATGAAGACAAGGTAAAAAGAAGGGAAATATAGTAATATCAGTTGATAATTGAAAAAGAATATATAGTAGATGCGGTGTTTTCATGGTCGTCTTCTATAGTCACTTCAATAAGTGAAGCACAAGCACATGTCATAGCAAATGAGGGTGCAAATGTGCTCCAATGGATGCATATTTAGGGAAGGAGAGAAACACATTTGTTTTCTGCAAAAGGGTTTACCTGTATTTAGTCACGAAGTAATGACGGAGAATATAAATTTCTAAGATGCCTAATTCTTTCCCTGGACATAGCCTACTTCCACCTCCAAACATCATGAAATAGTTGTGAAACTCCAAGCTCTTATGTTGCTCAAAAAACTCATGGTTATAAGTCACTTATGAAACATATTTTGAAAATTAGTTGTTTTGAGGTTTTCTATAGCCTTGCAAACAACTGAACATATATACCAAATAGCCTAAAATAGAGACAAGGTTTCTTAAAAGCATACTTAGTGGTTTTCTATTTACCTCCAGTACATAATGCATGAGCATGTTTTCAATGCTAGATTTCAAAGTCATAGATGAGCTAGGATAGCCACTATAGGCTCCTTGCATCCTTAGCTTGAGTACTTGAATTTCTCTAGGAAAGACAATGCATAAAGTAGATCTTTGTAATTCTTTGATCATCGCAACAATTTCTGAATCATCCTGCAAAAGTAAGGTGGGGAAGGATCCTGTTGGGAAGGGTGGATGGAAAATAGACCTAACCTATGGTTCTTTGTGATCTTCATGGAAAAAAAAAACTTTGGCTTTTTTTGCACAAAGAAACCTAGAACGCAAAAAGATGAAAAAAAATCATAAATTCAAAATTCCATTCATCAAAGAAAATAAAACTAATGAATAACAAGATCCCATCCATGTTTCAACCTATGCAAACATGAAGACCAAAAACCAAACCCTAGCTTTCATCATCACAACAAAAAAACAAGATGTATGTCTAGAATGAACAAAAATCATATAAATCATTACAATTCAAACAAGGTAGAAAACAGGTTCCATCCAAATTCAAATAAGAAAACACTAAGAGAAATCATACTTACAAAGATAAAACTTTCAATGGAAAACTTCAAGCAGTGCCAAACTCTCTTGATCCCTCCCACAAACATTGAAAAAATAGGGTAAAACTCAAATCAGAAACTAGGAAGGTGGATTCATCAAACTTAAACACAACATAAGCAATCAAGAACAAACATGTATACTCACAAAGACAAAATCACTTTTAAAACTCTTTGATCCTTCGCATAAGCCCCAGAAGCTTGGTAAACCAGCACTTTGATCC
>JAOXJP010097078.1:0-14505 GCA_025762735.1 Platanus orientalis | reverse complement strand
TCCAGAAATGGGGGTAAGGCTACGTACATCTTGCCCTCCCCAGACCCCGCGTTAGCGGGAGCCTCGTGCACTGGGCCACCCTTTTTTTTTTTTTATCCTTTATCTCTTGTATCTTTCTTTTCCACCTCTTAATACAAATATATCTAACAACTAACGAATGTTGTGTGCTTAGATTTTCTACTGGGATATCCTTTTAATGCTTACATGTTGACCGTTCTATCCTCTGGGTGAGAAAAAATGTATTTGGTTTCTATTTGATCCACTTTTAAAAATCATAAAATGTTATCTTTTGAAATTATGTGTTTGCCATTGTAAGATCATATTCCATTGCAAATTGTAGATTGCATCTCCCACTTTATTCCTTTTTCCAAACCAGTATCCTTCCCGAACTCTCTCGTATCCTCTATTGGTTTTTCCTACATGCCATTTAGGTCATCATCTATAAATATTCTCTCTCCTTCAAGAATTCCTTGAATTAATCTATCCATATTTGACCAATTCGTTTTATCTTACTTGAGGTGCATTTGCATTATTTATGTTAATTATTCATTTCATTAAACAAGTTAAACTGATTTAATCATATCACTGTTCTTTTAACATCTACAATTTCATCCTTCATCTACTAAAATTCTTACCTCATTTCTTTTTGTTGTATCTACTATTTCTACTCTCCTACAAAGTTCTTGTTTTTAGTTGCTAGGTGAATTCTACTCTCTTAGACAGTTAGACTAGCATCTTTACCTGCACTCGTCCATGGTGTGAGAACCTTTGGTTACTTTTCACTCAATCTGAGTGCTGATGCAGTTTGTAACTTCTAGGAGATGTCTTAGCTAACCCTTGTCTATCTCTTACTGCGCCTTGGTGATAATGTTGTGCGTTGCTTCACCATCATAATGTTGAATTAACAAAATTTTCAGGGTTCATGTCTAAATGTTCGGCTAAGGTTTTTCTGCCTGGCTGTCAACCAACAAAACCCTTCTTATTCATTTGGGCTTGGGACTGGTAGTGCAGTGGCCAATATTTTTGGTCCTATCCTAGTTAGCTGTAATACTCACACTTTGTATTGGTCAGTCCAAGTCAGATGAGATAACTTGGCTCCTGCAGATTTGCAGTTCAAGTTGTATCCGACTTGGCCAAGTCATACTAGATTCTGGTGGATTTTGTTTAGGATGAAAGTATTAGAAAATTGGGGGAAGTATAGAGTGGGGGAGTGAGGGATAGAAGTTCAGTAATCATGGACTATCTGTTCAAATTAAACCTTGAATGATTTTCGATTTTTTCTTGATAAATAAAGGAATTTTATTATAGGGGTAAGACACCCAAAAACCCCACTCTACTATGCAAGGCTCAATTGGCATAAAGAGAGCTATACAGGAACTGCCTGGGTAGCCCAAAGCAAAATACAACCCTCAAATTTCTTCAATGATATGCTCTTAATCTGTCTTTAGCCTTTTTCTTAGGGTGCTGTTTTTGATTTGTTTCTTTTCTCTCGTGTCAGCAGCCTGGTGATTGTTGTTTTGCTTTTCTTTTATAATAATATTGATACATTCAAAAAAAAAAAAAAAAAATGAAGAAGAAAAAGAAGAAGAAGCTCTTAATCTGATTTAAGATCAACCCCGCGGATGTGTGAAGTTACTTAACAAATCTATCTTGTGTTGGTTTTTCATGGTTAAATCTCTCAATGTTGCCACTATTATCTACCTTGCAGTTATTGAACATGCATACCAATTGGGAAATACATCTCAGAAACAAGGACTTCTACTGGAATTATATTCTACAGAGCTTCAATTATTTAAGGACTTGGTGTCAACGAAAGAAAACAGGTATGGGGGTTGATTATTTGAGAGGCTTTGTTATTTAAACAAAACATCTGGTCTATTTTTTTGTAATTAATTTTTTTTGCTCTTTTAAGCTGGAACATCAATAAATGTCAGAAAATGCAACAAGACTGCCCTACCTTCATTTATAATCAGGGCAATGCAAGGGCAACCCTAGGGCCTTTTTAGGGTTTCCCTGATTTTGAATGTGGCCCGGTACTGCCTGTTACATGAGGAGGGGTGGCCTCCTTCGCATTGTCTAAATGTTATTTCACTCAGCCAGTATATCTATTCTAGATAAACATGAGTCTTACAAGTGGGATCAAACTGGACTCTTGTCATGTGTACACAATTTGTTAAAGTATATTAATTCCTGTTTATCCTAACACCTTAGGGTTTTGGGAGAGTTGGTTTATTTATTGTTAACATGGTATCAGGTCCAGGTTAGGTCGTGAGTTAGAATCCCCATGGAAGTAAAACTATTCTCCCGGACATAGTATCACATGCGTGTGCATAAGTTGTGGACTCGCACCTGGTTCCCCAATTGTTCCCAGGAGAGAATAGTGTTTCTTCTTGGGGGTGTTGAAGTTTAATAATTCATGTATCTTGTAACACCTTAAGGTTTTGGGATAGTTGGTTAATTTACTGTCAACATCTTTTGCTTTACAGCTCTTTATTTATTTAGGATAAATAGCGAAGAAATTTTATTAAGGCAAGCAGAAGAATGCAAAGCAGCCAGAAGGCTACAGCAAATACAAGCCAAGCAAAAGCAAAAAACTACAACATCACTCCAGCATATAGTCCTCTAAGAACCCTGCAGCCTGCCCCACACTCCACTTTGCCAATTTATCAGCCATATAATTTTGAGCCCACGGAACATGATGCAGCACAACATTAAGTTCTAAGCTCAGCAATCAGGACCCAAATTTCATAGATGAAGTGCTGCATCATCCCCGAACAACATTTGCCCCCCCTCCCCCAACTAATAACTGTGACGGAGTCACCTTCCACAATGCAATCTTTAAGGTTCCCACTCTTTATGTCCTCTCATGTCCTCAAAGGACCTGACTCTCGTTCCCTTGGATTTGGAGAAACTGACTTAGACTGAGTGCTGCCCATTTCTTCTAAGCAATCTGAGGTTCCCAGCTCTCATTGGTAGCAAGTTCTCACCTTTTCAGTTTTGAAAATGCATGATGGGTCTAGACCCAGCACTTTAGAGGATAATGCCACCCTTTCTGCTGGAATTATAGCAAATGTAAATCATAATCGTGGCCTGTGAAAATGTGAAATTAGAAATTATGATTTCATAGAGTTGTGGCAAATAGACAGTGACCCATGTATTTCTTTCAATGCATCTTGGGCCTCAAATTGATTCTCTGATGTCTTTCTACAACTTGGAGGAGGCAAAACTATCAAGATATTGAGTTGATGCAAAGATGAATAGATATCCATATTCCCCTCGGGTAGTTAAGTCATTTACATGTATTTTCTTTTTACTATATATTGGCAGAAGCAAGAACTTGTAATGCATGTTGGTGGATATGTAGAAATATCCAGGGTCTCATTTTGAGGGGGGCAGGCCTATTTGCATCAGCAATTCACTTTCTTACCATACTGTAGCTTTGAATGCTCTCTTAGTTATTGTCTCATTTTTTTAATGCATTTGTGGATCTCTGTTCTGAAATTCATGTACTTTTATACTTATTGATCTTGCCTTAGACTTATAATTGACTTCCTTTTATCAGGTTAGTAAGTATAATTTCTAAACTAGATCTAGAAAAGGCTTCTGTGATACGGCACATGACTTCCGTAATTCAACCAATTCTGGAGAAAGGAATAGTGGACCACTCTATCATACATACGGCTTTAATTGAATACTTCAGCATTGCTGACAAGGTATAGATTAGCCTCTTACAGTAGCTTTTTTAATTCTTAGGATCTATTTGAAAATGCATATTTGTTTGCCTGTCATGAGTGCTGCGACTTTGATCTAAGTCGAGTTTGTTAAAAGTCTTCTGCCACAGATGTGATCCAACAGTTGTCAGGACCGCTGCTTGTTCGAATGATTCATACAAGAGATGGATCAAAACTTGGAATGCTCTGTGTCAAGCATGGAAGTGCAAAGGTCTTGTGCAATAAATTATAGCAATCTTACATTGTTGTTTATTCATTTAACCAGAAGTGGGGGGTTTCATTTTTGTTGTGACTTGCGACAGCTCATTCTCAATTTTGCCTTTTGCTTTCAGGAAAGAAAAAAAATTATCAAGGGCATGAAGGGCCATGTTGGGAAAATAGCTCATGATCAATGTGGTACCATGGTAAAGACCTCTTTTGGGATTCTGCCATCTTATTTATTAGAGAATCTTTATTTTTATTTTATTTTTCAATTCTTAGTGAGGGATCGTTCATGTACTTTCTTTCATCCCATCCTTTTATTTGTATTTATTATTATAATAGCAATAATAATAATAATTGAAAAACAAAAAACAGTACAAGATCAACCCTCAGGCTTGAGAGAAACCCAGAGAGGGCTGACTGACTGAAAGACAAAAGAGGCAAAAGCTGCTCCAAAAAAGAAAAAAAGAATGGTAATAGTTGTACTCCCAACCCTCCACCAGTGCCAAAACGAAACATTCTTGGCACAGAAAGGTCAACACAAAATTGTGCCTTGACAGTCCCCTGGCTGAAACACATAATTTTACAACCTCACTACACCTCCCTCTGCAACCCAAAACCCAAATCCAGGCAACTCCAATAACAATTAACCTTATTCTTGAGACCACCCACCCCGCTCTACCTCTCACCAGTCACCTACACCCCCCACTGGTTTTGGATCTCTGGCCTCTATTGCAATTGTTCAAGATGTAGCAATCGTAGTCCAGAAGACCAGAGAAAGTTGTTCAGATGTAATGCAGGCAAAGGAAAGCTTGACGTTAATATCTTCCAAATCATCTCTGTTCTCCTTTCTGAGGACTCTTCCCAACAGGATTTGTTGTATTTTAAATAGCCTATATTGGCTAGAAGCATCAATAATTAGAAACATTTTTATCTTGTATTTCGTTTGTGACCCTCTTTAATTGAATGAGTTGTTATTACTTAATCATTGATACTTTTTCCTTTTTGTTTGATCGGTAAAGATTACTTCTTTTTTTATCGGTAAAGAGTACTTAATCGTTGATACTGACTTGTTCTCATAACAATCCAAGGAATCTTGAGGTGAGAAATGAGAATTATTATGATTTAGTAGTCATTTCTCTTGTTATCTACTTTGTTGTGTTACTTGTGTATGCACTTAAGCATAAAGAACAAAAAAATGAGGAATGCATCTAGTATTTACTTCTCTCCCACGGTCCCACCCCTCCCCCCAGGCGGCCAGAAGTAAATTAGATCAAACTCTGCATTATTTATTTAACCAAAGCCTCTGACTGGCCTTTTTGTGCATTTTTTAAAGTCAAATTTTAACCTCTTTTTTCTTTTTCCAACATAAAAGTTTAAGTTCATGCTGTTTGATTGATATATTAGACCCAATGTTTTCTCAGGTTCTACCTACTAGAACACCATATAGGTTTTACAGTTTTCATATGGTTTTAGCCTTTAGCCAAATTCTTTTATCTCAAGAAATTACCAGGTATTTTCCCCCCTTAATCCAAAAGAGAATGAATCCTTTTGAATTATAGTTAATAAAAGAAGTTTTCGTCAGTCTCTGTCATGAAGCTTATGTGAAATACCATATGGACCATCACACAACTGTGTTCGTTATTATTATTTTTTTGTTGCAAGTTGGTTTAGACTTTATTAGATCCAGTAAGAAGCCAGCTGAACTTGAGTTGAATCTTCCCTCAAAGTGTGGGGTTCCCTTTACCACTTGTCCAATTACCCAAGTCTTTCTGGCCCCTGTGAACATTGGCATTGTTTCCTAGATTGAAGTAGCCTTTCATCACCCTACCCTAAGAAAGAAGTCTCTGTCAGCCCTACTTAAGTAGTAAAGGTGTGCTCCGCCTGCTATGAAATTGGTTTGCTATTGAAGGAAAGGGTATTGACTTTGCACAGGCTTAGATGCACTGGTGTGTGTAAATGTGAGTGAATATGTTGTCATCACTGGATGGGTTGAGTGCAAAATATGTCACGGAGTGGATTATAAGATAATTAAATGAGTATAACATAATTCCAAGATTGATCTTTTAGCTTACTAATAATGAAAAGGAAGAGGGGGGGGGGCATCGTTTGTTTTTTAATAACCGTAGAACATCTTTCTCATTCTCTTATCCTTCCTGAACTTGCTTCAGGCCCCCCCCTCCCCCTCTTCCATCCATGTAGATTCTCATATGTTGGTTTCTTTACTTTTGAAAGTAGTGATTTGTGGTGGTAGTTGATTGCTATCAACCGTACGCAATCTACTTAAGAACTGCCTTTCCATATTAGCATGTCTTCCAAACTAGAGTTTAGAGTTATGAACTTCCCATCATTGTTAGGAAAGCTTTATTTTTATTTTGTTTTGTTTTTCCACAACCCAAAAATAAGTCTGTAAACACTCTTAACTATTCATTCTTTTCATTTTTTTTTTCAGTTAGTTTGTCAAGAGTGTAATATGCATGTCTATAATCCTGTAATTCCTTTTCCTTAAGCATCGTCTTGTGATATTTAATTTTCAGGTGCTTGTCTGCATTGTTTCAATTGTTGATGATACAAAGCTTATATCAAAGGTTAGTTCCTTCAGTGATGCTTTTTACAGATTAACTCCCTCGCTGTACGTGATTTCCCTTCCTGATGGGGTTTTCAAATTTAACCCTCCCAATCACAGGTTATCATTCGTGAATTACAAACCATCCTTAAGGAGCTTGTGTTGGATAAGGTAAATGATTTAAATTCTGCCAGTTATATCAAGATGATATTTGACTTCACAGTCTCACATGCCTGAATGTGTGTCATGTTTACAAAGCATTGAGGTAAAAAGGCACATATTCCGGCATGGGGTGACAGCAACCTGCCATTTAATGTTTCCAACCTCTGAGATCTCCTAAACTAAAAAGCAACCTAAGTGTCTGATTTATCAAATTCTTTGGACCAGTAGAAAACAAGTATGCAATTGGTGCCTAAATAATCAGTAGTTGGTTGGTTAGGATCATCAAACCGAGTTAATTTTTATCCTATGAGTATCTCATAAATGAGCCCCACCCCCTGAACATTATATATATATACAGCTAAGATGGGGGTGTAGGCGTTTCTGACAGTGTACTTAGCTGTTACCTTAAATATTTCCCCCCAATCTATGCTACTAACTACTTGTACTTTTCCCTGTTTGTATCTATCAGAATGGAAGGCGTCCGCTATTGCAACTGCTTCACCCAAATTGTCCCCGCTATTCTAGTCCTGATGAAGTGGCTTCCCTCAATCTATCTGTTCCTTCTCTCTGCACCAAGGCAACTCCAAAGCTGTTTAGCTTTTCATAAAACTATTTTGGTACTAAAGCAGCAAATGGAGCTAAATCTGAAATTATTCGTCTTCTGTTTCAGGGTGGAGGGTCAGAAATAGATTCAGTCTTGGAAAAGCAAACCAAATCTTCAGAAAATGATGAATCTGGGGACAAGGTGGCTGAGATTGTTTTGGAGGCTGCTGTTGCTGATCCCGATAATAGTATAAGCCCTGGGGAGAGTCTGCAGTCAGTGGATGGAAGCAAGAAGGACCCCACCTTACGAAGACATGAATTGCTTGTGGATAGTGGGCTTGCTGAGGTCGGTTGTTTCTCTGTACTATGTTTTGGGCATAGTTTTGAAAACCGGACCAAACTGGGTGGTTCGAGCCAGTTTGATGGGAATCGGCATCCTAAATGGTTCTATAAAAAGCTTAAAACCGTAATCTGTCAAAAATCACATACAACCGACAAAACTGGTCAAAATCGGCTGTTTTTTTACCAACCCTGTTCTGATAAAATCAACCGGTTTTTATTTGCAAATTAAGAAGAAAAAATTAGAAATTTGTCTTTCCAAATTCAAATCTTACTTTCCATGAATTTTTTGGTATTTTATTACATTTTTTGTGGTATGTCTAAAAATTAGAACCTGGTCATAGGCCTTCTAATGCATTATGAATTGTTTTATTTTTTGGTATTTTATTACATTTTACTTATGTTTGAAGCAAACCGCGGTTAGATCATGTAAACCAACTGTCGAACCTGGTTGGACCTGAACCGTCCACGGTCCACCTTACTGGTTCGATGGCCGGTCCTGTTTTCAAAACCATGGTTTTGGCACCTAACCAGCAGTTCTTTTGATATATTATCCCTTACTCATTTTCTCTATTTTTGTTAAACAGAAGTTTAGTGAAAATATCTGTGACAAGAATTTAAGTCATGATATTTGGACCTAATTTTTAAATTGGCTGCCCTTTGAGCTAAATTTTTGATTTAAAAAAAGATGTAACTGGATTCTGCTATTTGTTTTGCAGAGTCTCATTGACACTTGTATTGAGAGTGCTGGACAACTACTTCGATCAAATTTTGGCAAAGAAATCATATACGAGGTGATTCTTTTCTTCTCAATATTGTTGCTGCCTTCTCTTGGTGCAAATTCTATTATTAAGGTCAAGGTTGTTTCTTTGGATTTGTATTTTGGTAAAAAAAATATTTTTGCTGCTTTGAGTTCTTTTGATTTCTCTATCAGCTGCAATGAGAATCTGGTTAACTAGGTGCCGTGCCTTACACTTTGAGATTTAGTAGATTATCGAGCGATCTCTCATTCTCATAAACAGACGCTAGTATAGAGTAAGGTTGTCAGCATGTTCTTATGTATTTTCTTATTTTATATTAATTCATGAAAAGCTGGAAATATTTGAATGACACATGCAAAAATTATGCTGCAGATATAGTTGCTCTCTTATGGGTCGATTTGTGTTTGTAATTTGCCTTATTTTGTATCGGAGCATTCTCAAACTCCATGTTAGTGAAAATAACATAGGGGAAACCAGGCATTTTTAAGGATTCAGATACTTTTACAGCTCCGTACTTGAGACAAGGTACTCTTACTGGGATATGTAGGATAAGTTCTCTTTGGTTAGTAGGGTGATCCAAAGAGCTTTCAATCTTTTTTTTTCTTTTCCGGTCATCTTTTCTCAAGGAATTTAAAGACACTATCTTCCCTATTTTCTGTCTAATTGGAATGATGCAATCAATGGAGAGTAGGGTTGTGGAGTTGGTCCTCTTTGTAAAAATCTGCCATAGGAGATGCTTGTTAAATAATTACCAAAATTTCTCTTGTTGAATGCACAGGTGGCTACTGGTGGGGCTGGTGGTATTCTCCGGCCAACTTTATCTGACAAATTGGATGCCTTACATGGAGCCATAGCATCTCTTGCAGCCATGCCCAAGTCAGAGGAACAGGGAGAGGAGCATGTCCTTGAAAATTTCCATTCCAGCAGGACCATTAGAAAACTTATCATGGAATGCCCCAGTTTTGCCTCCACTTTCTGGAAGATAGCTATGGAAGGGAAATGCAAAATGTGGGCCCAAGGTCATAGGTATGTTTATATTTGCCTACTAGTTTCGAACACATGTATTATACATTTATACCCCACATCAATGGAACTTATGCCTTCATTTTGGGTTCTATTATGGTTGCAGTTGTAAGGTGGTTTGTGCATTCTTGGAATCCTCAGATTCCAAGGTACGAGATCTGGCTAAACCCGAGTTGCAGCCTCTGGTTGATGGTGGCATTCTCAAAATTTCTGATACCAAGCCAGTTGTGAGTAAAGGATGAACAAGAGGCCTGCTTCCCGATGAAACAAACATAAGGTCTGGTTGGTCAAGAGGCCTGCTTCTCGATGAAACAAACACGAGGTCTGGTTGGTCATTGGGCGCAATCACACCTATTTCTGGAGTAAACTAAAGTGCTCATTGCGGCTTATTTAAACTGAACACATTAAACTGCCTCAAGTGAAAAGGCACTGCAGGCGTGAGTGTAGTTTTAAATTAAATGTAAGCTGACCTTCCATGATGTAGGTCTCAAACTAGTTGTGTTTTTGGTTATGGATTAGTTTGCTATATATGTTATTACCAAAAAAAGTTGCCATATATATAATATATAGGAGGCTGTCCAGTAATGTATGTTGCTTGCAATGATATAATTCTGATTAATTCAGATGAGAGGCGTCCTAGTTAGAACTATGGAGTGATGTCTAAGATTTTAAGATAAACCCGACTAGAACAAAAAATAGTGTAATTTTAGTTTTATAAAAAAGGAGTATAACAATAAGATAGTTTTGATTGATGGCCAAGAGAAACACTAGAACTACCATCTTCTTTATGAGTTTCAATCGTCCATATTTAGATAGGACTGGTTGAAATGGAGATGTAACTTTCAAGTTATGTAGACGTGTAACATAAGATTAAAAGGGGAATTTTATAAGACGGATGTAAGACCGACTATGCTTTATTGTTTAAAATTTTGATAATCAAGAAACAATACATTCATAAAGATTGGAAAAAGATAAGATTAAAAAAATGAATGCATAAGCAAAATTTATGGTCACATCAATTGCCCAAAGGATTAGGTGCGAACACAAGAGGTCGGTATGGCATAAGGGGCTGACACATCAGCCCCGAAAAGTGAAGCATCCCCCAAGAAGTGTAATCACTTTTTTGGCACTGATGTGTCTGCTTCTAATGCCATACTGACCTAGGTTGCAAGCGGTCTCCCCTATAAAGTGTAAATCATTTTTTCAGCACTGATGTGTCCACCCCAATGCCATACTGACCTAGGTCGCAAGCTGCAATTGATGACAGGGAAAAGTCTGTTGACAATGTAAGTGGACATGCCCTGAGGATTTGGTGGGATCACTTAAGGTCAGCCTAAGGTGGGACTGATATCAGGGGCCAACACATCAGTGCTAAAAAGTGCAAAGCATCCCCAAAAAGTGTTAGTCACTTTTTGGTGCTGATGTGTCAGCACCTAATGTCAGTCCTACCTTAAGCTCACTTTAGGGGTCACACCAAATCTGAAACGGTGGTCATGAGGTAACCACCTTTAGATAGAAGCAGTGAGAAAATACTTGATGACTTATGATAGAACAAAATTTTGGCGTTTGGATAGAGTGAAACGGCAAAACATTATCCAACTCCATTAAATTGAAATGATTTTTTTTTTTTAATAGCCTGAAGTAGAAGTGCCATTGAAATCACTTCATATAAGATCCCACATTGCCCGACTGGAAAAGAATCTTGTGCTTATATGTGAGTATCTCTCAACTTGGTTTGATGTGTTTTTGGGAGAGTGTTCTCTTTGTTGCTTGAAAAACAAAATCGGGACGGAAAAGTGGCCTCATGTTAAAACACCTAAAACCGGACAAATATTAAGGTTGGGCCGGGTTGTTACAATTGGTATCAGAGTTTTACAGTGTCAACATGGGGTCGTGTGACCTTAAGGGGGTGGTTTGTAGGATCCGTAGATCCTATGCTTATATGTAAAGCACCCTACTTGGTTTGACCCATTTTCGGAAGAGTGGCCCCTTGTTTGGGCTCCCAAAAAACAAAACCAAGCTGTGCTTATATGTAAAGCACCCAATTTGGTTTGATGTGTTTTCGGTAGAGTGGCTTCTTGTTGGGTGCGTTTTTGGTAGAGTGGCTTCTTGTTGGTATGCCCAAAATAAAACCAAAGCACGAGAGTCGCCCCACGTTGGGACACTCAAATCAAAACCAGACAATATCAAGCCTAGGTTGGGCCGAATCATTACATTTTCAAATCATGCTCCAAACAGCTACCTATGCTATAAGTGAACCTAGTAAATGGTGTTAAGCTCCCATCACAACATTGTAGAGTCATTCACTCAAAAGAGGGGAGAGAGGGTCAACGATGTGTGAGGATCTCTGGGTAATTTTCTCATTATGGGGAGACATATCTAGAAATTATTTCTAATCACGTTATAAATGCTGAACTGCACAAATCACAATATCTACGTGCTTCGTACTAAATACCAAAAGAAAAAAAGTGTTTCTTACTAAGAACCGAGACAGGCTGATTTGCTTCTGAGTGATCTTTCTGATCGGATTTCAAATATGGGGGAGTCACAGGTTCCACTTCTATGATCATATTTCCGACTATTTCCTGATCGCAAGTACCAGAAGTCCTCAGGGTTATTGTAAACCCGAGTTCTGTGGTGGGGATAGCCTTGGAACACATAGTCAGACGGTTCAAAGAGTGGAGAATCCATTTTAGACGCAGCATGGGCCCTCAAACAGTTCTCTATCACCCTGGCTTCCTCTTTGAATCTGTCTCTAATTTCTCTCAAACCCTGCAAACTCTTATTAGATCTAGCCCACACTCGGGGGTCCGACCCCTTCAATTTTCCAGCTTCTGAACTGCCCCGGAAATTGCTTTGTGAGCTTTGGTTGTTGCACTGAGTGCAGTAGCTTTTCCATCTCCCTGAATCGAATGCTCTTCTTCTTGTTTTGTCAGAGAGGCATGCATAGGCCTGCACATTAATTCTTTCAGTAAAGATTGAATCATGATTCATAAGGCTCTGTCTGGTTGCGATGACAACATTTTCTCGAAAAATTATTATTAAGCTACCTGATTGCGATGGAAAGTTGGCTTTATCATTTTTTTCGCATGATTCTTTTCTTCTCTACTCTTGTGGGATTTTCTTTTCTATTTTTTTCTTTTCTATACAATTCAAGGCAACCAGACTGGGCCTAAAAAGAAATAAAAATCAAGAGATGGGGATTTCCTATAAGGAAAAATAGAACATGCCTGAAAGAAGATTTCTCGACTCAAACTCTACAATTTTACAATTATCAATGCCATTATTATCGAAATTCAATATAAGACATCAAGCATGCTGAAGGAACGTGAAGACACTCCCCACCATCGAGCGTTGGGGAATAGGAGTGGATTGGAACATACGGGTAGATAGGACTTGCACTTGCCTCAAACCACCTCTTGGATTCATCTAGCTTAGGGCTCTGAGGATTGCTAAGCTATGGCTTCAACACTCTCCATATTGTTCTATACTCACATGTGGAAGTTGGCATTATCACCAAGAGATTTTAAACCTCATATAGAGTCATGACCATCACAAGTCATATGTACCATGAAGACACAACTTCATTATATTTGGCAAGAGGCTAATCATAGTGTTGATCCACTTTTCTTCTTTGAAGCCAGGGAATGGTGAAAAAATTCTTTATCAAACAATTCTATCTCAAGGGATGCAAATCAATGTATATTATACATTTACTTATCGGAACAAAATAAAAAATAAAAAAAAATTTGCATGGGTGTTAGTGATCCTCTGCAACAAGATTGTTTGATTTTCCCTTTGCACCGGACGTTGAACAAAGTCTTTCACAACCCTCATTGCAGAGGATCCAAACAGGTCCTTAATCTTCCTGTATTAATCAAAGTATGTAATTTGGGAAAAAAAGGGTCTTTAGACTCTCACTGATTATATCATATGTTCATTTTTATATCCATTTTTTCCATCTAATCAAATTTCATCTTATGGGCAATCTCAAAATCATCTTAAAATAAATATAGAAAATCTCACCTCTGAGACAAGCTTAAATGCAACTTCAGCCTTGGGATGCCCGTTCTTATCTGGGTGAAGTTGCAAAGCTGCACAGGACACAGACCTCACCAACTAGGAAACCAAGAAGTCTCAAGATATAGTTTTTACCAATTAAGACGTACCCAGTTTTCGGTATTGCTTCCGGATTATATCTATCTCTGCATCTTCTTCAACCTGTCAAAAAACCCACCAACCAAAAACTCAAACCCATAAATAAAAATCCAAAACAGAGAGCTTGAAACCGATACAGAGCAGCTACGAAGACGTACTCGAAGAAGACGATACCAATCGATGAATGGCGCTTTGATTGGGTTATGGAAGCGACGATGAACACAAGTGCTGGAGCGTGAGGAGATGGAGCAGATCTCTATAACTAATCGAGATTTGAAATCTGAATCTTCTCCCACTCCCCCCATTTTCCAAGAAAATGGAGTCAGAGATGAGAGAGAAGAAGGAAAAAAATGAGAAAAAATCGGCCAAAGATAACTTTTTTCTTCTTCTTATTTGCTTTTAAAAAGGGAGTATAAGAAGGTGGAGCGGTTAGAACTGCAAGGTTTGCGGGAGAGAATTTGAAAGTGGATGAGTTTTAATGGGAAAAACAATAACTAGAAATGAGAGAGAGAGGAGAGGTTACCGTTAGGTTTGACAAGTGGCATCTCTTGAGATGAGTTTGGATCTTCTGTTTATATTTTAATCATTCTTGATTTAAATTTAAATCTTATCGAGGGTGCGACAAAGGGCATGGTGAGACTAATTGTGCGTGATTTGCCGCTTAAATTTTGGCTAATTATCATTTGTTCCTTAATATGAGTAATAGCCTCATCTGTAAGCCAGTGGATGTGGATTGTGGGGAGCGGCATCAAATAGGGCCTAAAATCTTCACATTATTCACGTACCCAACGGTTTTGCATTTATTTTGGCAGAGCCATTTAGGAATGTAGTGTGGTACCCGCGCCACATAGAGGATAAGCAGATGTCGACAGATTTACTTGCCAAATGCTCTCAAGGAAATTCGACTCCAAGACCTCTTCTCTGACCAGGTAATTTTGTCCTGTCTACTAAAGACCTGTTAAGGTGCACCCCCTAAAATGTCCCTAACATGGTCCCTGTATGTAGGGTGACGGAGAAGGAT
>JAOXJP010097067.1:0-14505 GCA_025762735.1 Platanus orientalis | reverse complement strand
TATATATATATATATATATACTGCCTGCTAGCATGAAAATTTTAGAATTTTTAAACACGTAAGGGGGTATAAATGGCTGGAATAAGGTTGTTGGATTTTCAGTCCAGACCTAATGCCTGTTTTTTAAGGGAATTTAAAAACAGACGGTAGATGTACAAACAGATGTTAGACAAGTATAGGTTTATTATATATGGTTGGAAAGATCTCTTTCTCAGCTTTCTAAATTGACCAACCACACTCAAATCATAATTTTATGGAGAGAGATATGCCCTCCGGATAACAGATTGTTAAAAAATAGGCGTTGACATCATATATAGGTGTTAGGTGCATAAACAGGTGTTAAACAAGTATAGGCTTATTATATATGGTTGGAAAGATCTCTCTCAGCTTTCCAAATTGACCAACCACACTCAAATCAAAATTTTGTGAAGAGAGATATGCCCTTCGGAGTATAGATTGTTTAAACCCAACGTCTGTTTTTTAATCTGTTAAAAAATAGGCGTTGACAACATAAACAGGCGTTAGTTTAAAAAATAGGCGTTAGGCAAGTATAGACTTATCATATATGGTTGGAAATATCTCTCTCTCAGCTTTGCAAATTGACCGATCACATTTAATTTAGAATTTTGTTAAGAGATATATGTCCTCTAGAGTACAAAGTGTCTAAACCCAACACCCGATTTTTAATCAATTAAAATTCAGGCGTTGACAATAAATATATGCGTTGGAGAAATTCAAGTGTTGGGATCTGGGACCCACCCCAATGAACCCTCACCTTCTCTAAAGCCTATACACATGCAACTAACATCTTGAAATTCATCCACATGCTTAGGCACCTCTGTGGGCCCTGTTTTCAGGCGTCAGGATAAATTTCAAGTGTTAGACCTGTGAAAGTCAAGTGAAACCCAGCTTCAAACCAATCCATTCCATAGACATAATATATAGATATCTTCACTATAAATGCCTCTTTCAGCTTTCCCAATAATCATAGTAAGATTGACTATACGCTTGTGATCTCCAAGTGTATCAGATACCCAAACTTTACCTGGGAGACAATGCTTAAGTCATGGATGTCACGTCAGTATGACCAAGTCTAGTCAATCTACCCATTCACTACATTTCAACCCGTCCCAACCTTTTACGGTCTCCACCTTACCTTAGGGTAATGTCACAATAGTTCGCGACCCAAAGACCCTAAGTCTTGGCCATAGCCCAATTAGGTCCTCAAAACCATGCACATTGGTACAACATAGTCCCGTCCCCCATTTGGCTAACTTGTCTACATTTTGCAGTAACACGGAGTACTCTGTAAGTATACAAATAATCCAAAATGAACTTACCCTAAATCACTCTCACAGTCAGACTTACTTGACTACCGAGATTGACACACACAACAAACCCCTAGAACTACATGCAGTTTGATCCCGATAAAACCCTAGGAACACCTGAACCACCAGATTTGGTGTATAGGCAACTCGAGACTATGTCTCAGGTACAACTACAATGATTACACCACGGGGGTGGTTCAAGACCAATAGTTATACATTTAATAAGTATAGACTTTAGCATAATTTAAAACATGTATGAATGAGAGAAGTTGCCCTAAAAAGGTGGGTATTTGGGGTGCCTAACACCTTCCTCAAATGCAACTAAACAACTTACCCTTTATCTCAGGAAATAGACCAGTATTAGGAGTTAAACCCTTAGACCTTCGGGTCTAGACTTCTCCTCCATAAGAGGAGAACCGATGTCCAACTTCATCGGTTAACCCCGAGTTGGTGGCGACTCCCAAAAAAGCCTAACCCTCTTGGAAAAGGGTTAGCGATTTTTCACGCAACGGCATCACGCGCTAAAGAGTGGACTCGAAAACCAAGGGAGAGCTCGAGAATCTGAACCCCTCCCAAACGCCGATGTCCACAAGATCAAAACATATTTAGAGTCAATTTTCATAGCAGTTCATATGAGATTTTAATAGATAAACATGAATTCATCAAGTAACTTATTATAGGTGATGAAAATAGTAATAAACTCATATGAAATTCACTTATAATCATAGGAATCATCAAATTAGAGCAAAACTCTTATGGTTTCCAAATCAAAGGCATTCCAATAGTGGGACTCACCATCAATTCACATGATTCTAGAGGAAACAAAGAAGGAAATGACATCAGTTTGCAAGAGTACTTACTATCTACTTTTTTCTTCTACTTTATCCAAGTTTTAACAAACTTCACTATTCAATCTCTACAAATTTTATATAGATTCAATGAAGAAATACCATAGAACATGAATCTAAAATCCAATTCTCTAAATTATAACTAAACAAACATAGATCTAAGTAATAAGGAACTTACCTTGCTTAGATGAGCTCCTTATTCCCATTTGTCCCAATTCTCTCTCCATTATACTTTCTCTTCTTTTTTGTCTTAGGTGTATTCTAATCTAGTTTTGATGTAAAATGGGTTAAATACGCGTTAGAGTACGAGAACACCCATTACAGAAATATTATAAACGAATTTGGGAGAAATCAACATTTTCATTTTTGAGTATGGGAGGTGGCGAGTGCTCCCCTCGAGTCCCAAGCGTTGGAGGTCCCCCTTGCGAACCCTCGAAGGATGTTACGAGTACTTGAGGTCACCCATTGTAATCCCTCGCGTGGTGTCGCAAGCGCTAGGCTTGCACAACACCCAAAAATTTGGTTTCTAGAAATTTGTTGTGACCGCTTACCTCCATCCGTGAGTGCTTAAGGTATTACACCGCAACCACTCACGGGCCTTCGTGAGTGCTCGAGGTGACCTTAACTTTTATGATTAGGTCCCCTCTGGCCCTCCACTCACCTATGGTTCCTCTATTTTCACTTTGACCTGTTCCCAAGGTCACGAGGGTTTCCTAAGGTCTTATGGTCAAGTCCATTAACATATAAACCAATTTACCATATTTTTATCAAGGATGCATGCATGTGCGGGGTGTTACACATTCGTTCCTGTTAAACATGTTTATGTTTGAAGTGATTTCGCATGTTATTCTTATATGGCGGATTCATATATTATTTGTGTCATTCTCTTACAACTTAAATTATATTTCTTATAAAAACACCATAAAACACAACATAAGAAAGAACACCAGTGGCCATTGTTAAAGACGAGTATCAAGGACGTGCTGTATTAGGGAAGGTGGGGAGCACTAGGAGCAAGGCGGTTAAGAGAAACAAATGGAGGGTTGTTGACCAGAAAATGGGATCATGGGCGTGCCAGTGTGACATTGTCACTGGCATATGGTGCATACATGGACATGACAACCATGGGTGTAGGCTTGGGCAAGGTGGTATGTCAAGAGACATTGGCGGCACGACAAGATGTGCGCCATGTGACAAGCTCTTAGTCTGCATGAGCTTAAACTGTGATGCATCCTAAACATGGGTTGGAGGTAGCTTTAGGCTTCATATAAGGGTTTCATGGGATTTTCTTGGGGGTTGGGTTCCCCTAGGGATAGTGCTTGGGGCATAAGTGTAGGTGGCATTGCGCACTGACTTCAAGCCAAAGACTACCTATGTAGACATTGCTAGCATGCCATATTTGACAGTGGTGGCACGTTGGTGCTCGAGGAGGTTATCCTGTGACCTATGTGCTCGGGTATGCCTTGTACTAATGATGGAAAAAACTTAGCTTAGCACAAAATGCCACTTTGGTGGCAAGACAAAGTGTAGGGGTGACGTCTTGCAGAGAACATCATGATGCCTACACTAGGTGTTATGTGCGTCAGTAGTCTTAATGTATTGAGTGGCAACTCAAGGATGTATTGTAGGTGTTCTAAGCCTTCAATGTACATGTTGGGTAAATTAGGAGTTCCATGGTCATTTAAGGTGTATTTCGATGGCATAGTGTGCACGTTGAGATAGTTGACTAATCATGCACTTAGCATAGTACAATTCAAAAACTAGCTAGCGGGCAATGACAAAATGAAGGACCCTACGAGTGAGATGAGCGTCATGAGGATGCAATGTACAAACTTGTTGGCTAGTTGAGTAGGACTTGACATATCAATGCTCCTAGTGATCAATATATTTGTTAGTGTTTATGGGCTATATTGGTGTGTTAGAGGACTTGAATGACATTTAGGTTGGCCTTGGATAGGTGATAGTTAGGGTGCCGTATGGTTTTACAAAGAAAAAAATCTTCCCGTGACAATGTAACACAAAATCTGGGCTTTCCTGAGACCCCATGCACCAAATTAGACTATGCAACCGAATTTTGAACTTCGATCATCTGTTTGACCATTGAATTTGATTTAGGCAATTTAGGAAGGAGAGTGTTCATTCTTCTAAATGAGTTATTTTGCCTTATAAACACAGGTTTATAACACTATTAACTGCACTTGTAAGAACACAAACAAATGAATAATAAAAACTGAATTGCTTATGGGTGAAAAATTTGCAATGGACTTCATACACTAGCATTGAGAAGTTTGGCTGGATATCATACAACATAAATTATTACTCAAAGGCTTCGAATGAAGTGGATGAACAACTTATGATCACACTAATAATATTAAAGGATGACGAATGATGTTGCAGAGATTGGTTTCATGGAGATTTCATTCTTTTGTGTCGGTTGTTCTTATAACCAAGCTTCTGGTTAACTTCTACAACTTCCACCATAACCTCCCACAATTGTAGAATTTGAGCCATCTCCTCATTTATTCCTTCCTTTCTTTTTATTTTTATTTTTAAATAGAGCAAAATTTCATAAGCTCTTGCCCAATGTCTCTTTCTCATTTCTTCCCACTTCTTCTAACTCTTTTGATTTTTTTGGCCATGTGGAAGCCTCTTCCAGAAGCCATGCGTTGGCCAACTCTTGCTGACTTAGCATGGCACGTGGATGCACTTTTCGGGTGTAAAGAAGATTTATAATGGGATGGGCAATTTTAGGATAATAAATTTTTAAAATTATTTTGTAATCATTTAAATACAATGGTAATTTTACACGAAATATATGTTCAGCCCAGGATTTGGTGTTCAAGAAGACATCAGGGGACTGTCATATGAAATAAAATGGGTGGGAGTTGGCTGAAATTTTATTTTCCTGCCCATTTTATTCCATATGACGTCCCCTGGTGTCTGGAACACTATTCTGGTCCTTGGACACCAAATCCTGGATAGGAGACTTGCTCCCAATTTTACACCCATGTCGAGTTTATAACTAGAATATTGTCTAAATTACGGAGGAAAGATTTTGTCTGCATTCCCTAATGAGTAGTTGGCCTGTTGGGTATCAGGGGGTAGACATGTCAGCATCGAAAAGTGACAAGTGCCCCCCAAAAAATGTAAATTATTTTTCGGCTATGATATGTCTGCCCCTTGACACCAAGCAGACCAAGCATTCGTTAAGGGAGCATGACAAAATCCATCTAAAAAATAAGTGTTTTGTTTGGAGAGCAAATTTCCTGTCCAGAACCAAGTGACTTCATCTGCAATAAAATGGGTGAAAATTTAAAATTTCATCCTGTCCTCTTTCCATTTTATTCGGAGAAAAGATGTTCTGTCCAAGACACCAGGGGCCTTCGTATGGAATAAAATACATATTCCATATTCAAAAAATGCATCACCCACCCATTTTATTCCATATGATGTCCCCTGGTGCCCTGGATACCATCCTGGACGGAACATTCTTTCCCTTTTATTCCATGTGAAGTCACCCTTTTATTGCATGCGAAGTCACCTGATGTCCTGGACACAAAATCCCGGACGAAACATCCATTTCATTTTGTAAATCCAAAAAAAGCAGGGGCAATCATATACTGACAGACAGTAATGGGAGCACTTTCACATTTTCTTAACCTGAAATAGGAAAGGCAACTTTTCGTTTTTTTAGGGCAACTCCTCTTAACAGAGCCAGTGGAGACCGAGAGGGGTAATTATCCCTAGGAAAAGCACCTGCTTCACCCAATTTGTCTGTTTCCTCATGTCCCCGTGCACAAAAGGTAACGTGCATATGGCAAAAACTGTAAAAATACTTTTCATATAAAAAAAGGTACCCATAAAAACGGGCTTTACAGGATTAAAATCACAAAAAAGTGTTCAAATGAATATTTGCTCCCTATTTAAAAACACCAAGTTCAAAAAAAACATCACGTGTCATCCTATGGTGTGGGGACACAGAGGAACTTACTGTTTTGGTGTGTAGCAGATCGTTTCTCTTATCCCCAAATCACAACTTTTTTATTTTTTTTGGGGGGGTTTTATACCTGACATTCTCTCAACGATGGAGCTGGACGTCTGCTAGCCCGGTCGATCCTAGCTCAGGGAACATCCAGCTCCGTTCGGCCTATACAAACTACAGTTTAGATGGCAAAGGGTATTTACGTCATCTTATAAGTAGGATTTTCAAAGCTCTTATTAGTCTCCGGGTAAAACGATTTCAAAACCCTTGCTCCCAAAACTCTTTCCCGTCTCCCTCTCTGTCTCAGCCGTGTTCGCTTCCAGGAATGCAAAGCAGAGCTCAGGCTTTGCTTCGGTTTCTAAGATCTTTTCGCGGGGTTTCTTCTATTCTTCTCTCGTTTCGGGTAATCGTTTGAGGGTTTGATTTTATTCTTTTTTTTTTTTTTTTGGATTTCAATCCGCTTTTCTTCTCCTAAACGGAGATGGTCTCCGGTTCGCGATTCGACGGTGGAACTCAAATTCTTCCCGCTGGCGTCCGGAAAACCATCCAATCAATAAAAGAAATTGTCGGGAATCATCATTCCGACGCCGATATTTATGTTATGCTCAAGGACACCAGCATGGATCCTAACGAGACGGCGCAGAAATTGTTAAATCAAGGTGAGATTTTACAGTTGTTATCTAGTTATTGTTTGGCTTCATCTTTTATTATTATTATTATTATTTTATATTTTGTGGTTAGATTTGTGTTTTAGAAGATGGGTTTTACTTGCTAGACACTGATTTTATGTAGGGAGCCATTTTTACAGATTGTGAGTGGCTTGTTACTACTTTGAGTGATTTGGGTTGTGTGTGTTTTTATTTAATTTAATTTTAGTTTTAGTTTGATTTTTTGGTTTCAACACTGGAGTCAACTTTTGTGTGTTTGTTGAACTGGAACGTGTGGAACTTCTTATATAAGTTATTTTAGTTGATTTTGTGGGTTTGAAGTTGGGTTTCATTGTAACCTTATGTAGAACGAGCACTTTTGTTTGGTACTATAGTCTTTTCTTAGTATGCCTGCATTATATATCTTCAGCTATCATTTATGAGGTCTGCATGCTGGTTGTCATTATGCTCGAAACTCGGCTATAATGATGCCAAACAGTTCTGCCTGCAGTACGGTCATGAAAGCCTGATGCATTGGGCATGCCACATAACACATGAGCTATCTTTGTTACATTAATATTTTGTGCTTTTATTGTTTGACATATATTGGTTACTGGTACTCTTTAAGACATTGTAGAAGTTTGACATATATCATGCCCATATTATTTTTGATAAGCGAGATTCATTAAGAGAGGGGATAAGGCATCCCCAAGCCAAAAAACAACAGCAAGCCCCAACAAAAATCATAGGTGCTTGCAACCTTTAACAATGTTAGCCCAACCAAGTTTTGTATCAATAAAAGGACAAGAAGAGACTTCTTTACAAGTTAATGGCCACCATATACACCTATCACGAGCTCTTTTGTACGGCTCCGAGTAATTTTCAAAGATCCTACTGTTACGCTTCAACCACAAGGACCACCACAAAGCTGGGATCCACATTTGCCAAATCCTCTTCCCTTTACGACCCAACCCAAAGTTCATCCTTTGCTCCAAAGTGGCCAATGTAGTGTTTGGGGTTACCCAAGACAACCCAACCTCTTGAAGCGCCATTAGTCAAACTTCCGTAGCAAAGGGGCAGCCAATAAATAGATGATCAATTGATTCCTCATCACGCCTATACATTTAGCACATGTTTGGAATAGGGTTACCCCTTATCTTTTCATATTATAAATAATGAGAATGTGCCCTTAGAGGGCTGTCCAAACAAAAGAAGATACTTCGAGGAGGCTCTACATTGCCAAACTCAATTCCAAGGGAAGTAAGAGATCATTATAGACTCAAAAGAATCTGTTGCAAGACTTCACCGAGAAGATACCATTGGCCTCCAAAGTTCATATTTTAACATCTTCCCTATTGTGGCAAGGCCGGTTATGGGTGAGAATATTAGGCAATCTCCTCATGTCTTCTATCCCCCAATCATTAAGGTAACGTCTAGGCTGACGATTCCGGTCATACCCCTCTCCATCATTCTTCCAATAATCTGCTGCTATAGTCATTTTATTGGAGATAAGGTTGAATATGGATGGAAATTCCAGGCATGTCGGTCTTGAGCAGCACTACTTGTCCCTCCAAAAAAGAGTATTATTGCCTTTTCCCATTGCCATGTGAGTTTGGTAAATGACAACAATTTTATTGAAAAGGTGATTTATCATGTCCATATTATGATGCCCTGCTATTGAACCACAACTCACAAAAATGATCTCTCTCTCTCTCTCTCTTTGGTCAGAGCAAAATTCATTACTGAGGGGTTAAGATATTTCCAAAAGTTAACAACCACAATCTCTGAAAATATTTCCCCACCCTCTTTAAGCATCCACAAAATAATACTCTCCAAGCTCTTTACAATTTACAACTCTCCCCCAAAAAACCAGTCCTTAGATTTTTTCTATACAATAAAGGCCAGCTCTGCATGATTCTCAAACATCATTTGATTTCTTTCAAGCCATATAGACCAACAAACAGCTAGGCAGACCAAGCTCCACAAGATCCTCCCCTTTTCGGAGATCTTATCAACATTCCATGATTGGAAAAGGTCAACAAAACAACTCAGGAATACCCAAGTGATCCCAATGTTTCTCAACACCTTTTCCCAAACTTCACGAGCATAAGGACACTGGATAAGCAGATGATTCACAGATTTTCCTTCTTGAGAAAGCAAATAGAGCACGTATTTGGAAGGCATATTTCTCTCTTTTGGAGGTAGTCTAAAGTTGGCAACCTTTCCTAGCAAGGTATTCAAAAAAAAAAAAAAAAGGGCTTTGGAAGTGATGTCAACACCCTCTTCCAAAGATAAGAAGAAACACCCCCATCCCAAAAAAGGTGGCTATAGGAACTCACCGAGAAAACCTTATTTTTAGAAAGGGTTATATCTGAGAGTCCTCCAAATCATTTTTTATTTGGATATTTTCCAGTAGCCCAATAAACCTTGCCATTTTATCGAGTTCCCAATTGTTGATGTGCCTTCAAAGGTGAATATTCCGGCCCCCCTACTTCGTTAGAACCCCAACAATCAACCACCTTTACTTCTTTGTTTGATGCAATAGCATAGATGAGGGGAGCTTCCAACTGAAGAGGTGTATTAGAACAATATTTGTCAGTAAAAAAATGAGTATAAACCGAACCCAATTAATATTATCCACTTAAATTGCTTTCTTAAACTCATTCAAAAGCTGCATGATGCCTTTCCAAGAGCTCACACCATGAGAAGAGGAGTGCACTCTTGTTTCCTAAGCGTTAGCCAATCCATATTTTCTAACAATAACTTGCTTCCACAAGCTTCCTTGCTCTTGCACAAATCTCTACAAGCATTTGGATAATAATGCTTTATTAATACCCTGGATTCTTTTGATCTTGAGACCTCCATTCCATTTTAGTTTGCAAATGTCCTCTCAAGCTACCAATTGAGGACCCACAGGCCACAATCTCTTTCCCTCTCCCCCAAAAAAGTCTCTTCGACATTTCTCAATGCTTCTAGCAACCAATGAAGAGATTATGAATAACGAGAGGAAATGGGTAGGGAGACTAGCAAGCACGGATTTGAGTGATGAGGACATCATGGCCGAGATATGGATTTTGACCTATGCTAGGGGTTTTATACTTTAGTTTAGTTGTTTCTATTTATTTCTTAATTATTTGTCTCTTGTGATGGGGGAACACAGAATTTTGAGGGTAGTATGATCTTTATGTGTTATTTGGGTTTTTTTTTTTTGTCTTTTGTTCCTAGATAAGGGTATCTTTAATACATTGTTTTAGTCTTGGGGGGTATTTTAGTCTTCTAGGCATATTTTGTATCTAAAACCTAGCCGTGGGGGGCTTTATAAGCACTCCCACGACTTGGCCTTGGTTATGATGGAATAAACACAAGTTTTGAAGTAACGTGGGACTCTTCTTCCTCTTCTCTTGGCTGAAGACTAGGCCCCCACAGAGTTTAACGCTGGTAGTGGAGGCCACTCCCTCCCCTTGGGTTAAAGGTCCTCTTCTCTTTCTCTTTTCTTTGGTTTTTTTTTTTTTATAAATTTTCTTCAGATTTTGTTGCTGAATTACTGTGCACAGCTGCAAAGAATCGAACACCACAACTTCCACTCCGAGTTTTTCTTTGAAGCAACACTCCTAAAGTGTCTACACACAGGGGTGACACCAAGAGAGTTGGAATCCTATCCAAAGCTTCAGCCAAGTTCACGTTACATCATGTTTTTCCCAAACCAGGTGTTAAAAGGGGTGCTGGAGATTTTTTAGGAGATCGGTTACCTGCTTCACCTCTCCTAGGTTTAGGTTGCATCAAGCATTCCAAGAGCTCACTAACCCCTGGACGATCCTCTTAGTAGTTTGTATGCCCTACCTGCAGAAAAAAGCAACTTACAAATAAATCCCAACTGGATTCATTAAAGCCAGACGTGATACTGCTGCTGGAGTAGCTTGAAGAAGATCATCCACCTAAGCCTCAGTTTTGGGATTTTGCAAAACCTGATTACCTGATTTTCTAGGAGGGAATAAACCCCTGGGCAACCCTATTGTAAGCATCAGCCCTCACAAAATTGCTCCAGGCTTGATCTCAGGTGTGGGTGTTCCTATGGCTGGCGGCACTGCATGAGATGTGCTGAATTTTTTTGAAGTTTTGTAAACCTCAAATTTTGGGTATTTTTGTTTTGAGATCTGATCACCCTTACTCTTGAAGATGTCCAAAGGCTGATTTGTTGCTGAACAGGTACTAACCTCTTTACTTTGTTCCTCTTTTTTTGAAATCCCTTAAAAGTGGTACCTTGTGGAATGTTATGGCATAAATTTAGAGCTAATAGGTTAAATTTCTGATCATATTCCCGACACTTCATCCATATTTTTGTTAACCTTACCAGATCTAAAACTTATAGTTAACTCCCTCTTGCTGAACCCCTAATCCTGTTGCAGGATTCTCTTCAACATTACCATGTTGATCAATTTTGAATGTACTGTTAGCATCAGATTTCTGTAGACAGCAAACCTAGTCTCTCTTTTTTTTTTTTTCTTCTAAAGTAGTTTGACAATTTGAAGCATGGCTTAGGTCTTTTACATGTTTATTAGTTTGTATGCTCTAGTTCCTCTAATGCACCCACTTGATTTAGCACAAGAATTGTGCAAGTAGGAATCTTGTTTATTTATTTTTTATTGTTTTAGTAATTTTATTCATATTTCCTGTACACCCAACCACTATCCTCCATGCATGCTGCATCATTGAGCAAGGTAACCCTTCCCCCTTTAGAGAGATCCATCCCTTTCCAACCTGCAAGCCTTTGATGAATTTTGTCAAGCACCTGATTTCAAGAGGCCTTACTCTTAAATGGAGCCCCAAATAAGAGGAAGGAAAAGTTCCTGTTTGACATCCTAAAATTTCTGCATAGGCCCTCAACTTGACCCGCACCATAAATCAGCTCTTGGCAAGGTTAACCTTCAAAACCCGTCTTCACCTACTAATAAATTAACCACTAACATTTACCTATCAAAAAAAAAAAAAAAAAAGAAGCTGTCTCACTGAGTTTCTACACATCACAATTGTATCATCCGAAAATTGGAGGCGAGACACCATCAGATCATTCTGCCCTACTTCAAAACCTTTCCATCAAACAACCTTGAAAAGCCTCGGACAATAAGGCACCAAAAGCCTCTGCGACCCATAGGAAATAGAAAAGGTGACAAAGGATCTCCTTGGCTCATGCCTTTGGAGTTTGGACCCATGAAAGTATTCCACCAAAGAACCATTCAAAAGGATTGAAAAAGAAGTTGTCCCATAGCATTTATACATCCGCAAAAATGATATATCTTTCTCTCTCTCTACTCTGGCTGAATACCTTAAATTTCAGCTTTTATGCATTGATAAGTTGAAGTTCAAGTCTTTAGTCTGATGCAACAGCTGTACATTGGATGGACACCCACTACCCTCTTTGGAGGGGCCCAAGATTAAGCCCAATGCTAAACCTTGGAAGAGGGCCATCAGGCCTTGGTAGACTAGGCTTTATTTTTTTTTGTTTTAGGTGTCTATTAGTAGGAGAATAAAGCCTAAAGGGCTATTATGTAATAAAGCTTTGAGCCATAGTGGTTTAGTTGCAATTTAGGAATTATGGAGTTTTTTTATATTTCTTTAAGTATAATTAGAAGGGCTGATCGTACAGCCACATTAATAGGGGTATTTAAGTCAATGTGTAATTAGGTCTTAGGGTTTTTATATAAGGAATGATTAGGCCTGGAATTTGGCTGTTTTATGAATTAATGAATTGAGTATTGGAATTATTGGTGGCTGCCCACGAGTGGGATTCTCTTTATGGCCCTTTCTTTCACAGCTAAAGGTAGGCCATCGTCTCCCTTTTCTTTCTTAATTGATCCCTCTCTCCCTCTCTTCTTGCTAATTTCTTCTTTCTTTTTGCTCTCTTTCTTGACTCTTGCTCTCTTTTTATTATTTTCTTGATTTGATCACCCCTTTTTTTTAATTTCAAGAATTGAACTCTTGCTATTTTTTCATTGAATTCTTGAATGATTTATTTGGTTTAATTAATTTCTTCTATCCTTTAATTTAAGATTCTAATTATTGGTTCCCTTTTAGCTTAATTTTTGAATCCCCATCACCTTCTTAACTTTGTAAACCCATCTATTCTACATCATAATCTTTGAACCACTCTAACTTTCAGATTTGCTGATAATATACCTTTTCATTGCCTTAATTTATCTGCACTTTGAATCCATTTTCATTAGTATTATAAATTATATATTGTAAGATCCTTTTCACATAATATTACTATTTGTTGTAGATGATTTTGTTTAGAATTTGCAAGCATGTTTTGGTTAGCTGATGCTCCTGGCAGTGAGAGAATTCTTACCTTGTTGTAGTTTCTATTATATTGGCTGCACAAAATTGTATGTGTTTTAAACTCTTACTGCATTTTCTCTGCTTCCAAACTTGCATAGCATCTTATGTGTTCTTTCATTGCTCAGATCCATTTCATGAGGTGAAGAGGAAAAGGGACAAGAAGAAAGAGGTATGCTTTCTATATATTGTCACTGATTTATGTAATAAGTTTTTTTTTTGGTTTTTGTTTTTTGTTTTGTTGAAGTGTGGATAATCAATATTCATATTGAACAAGATAGTGGTTGTCATTTTTTTTTTCTGCATTAACCTGCCTTCCTTTGCAATAATGCTTTACTATTTAGTACTACCTAGTTCTTATTTCTGCAAAGACCAAATGGTAGTCCTCCCACATTGGATATATATATATATATATATGACATTAGCTCTCATTTGGAGGTTGGCAAAAAGAATCTTCAGTGTTTACAGTTTCCATTGATTAAGAAAAAATGGTTGCAAATGTTTTGTTAGTTGAAATTGTACAAATTTCTTTAAGATCAGTTTTAATAATGAAGTTTGATTTAACAGTTTTAGGCTGGGGAAGATATTGGTTTTTCATCCAGGTGGATGAAAGAGCTCGATCTGAAGGAATAGAGCCTAGATCAATGACCATCACCTTAGACTAGAGTCACTAGACAAACCTGATGGTAAGTATTATTGAACTAATAAACAAGTATACTTTCTAACTTTATTTTGTATATAGAAACAGCTAACACCTCTCCAAACCTTCTATCCAACCATAAGCGCCAATTCTGAAGGAATAGAGCTAAGATCAATGCCCACTAACTTAGGCTAGAAAACCCTCCAGTGAGATTTATTAATGATTATAAATAAGTAAATTTGTAGTTGCCCTTGGGTTCTTAATGTAGGCAACTGAACTAGAGGAACCATTAGAAACGAAAGTTGGCAAGGTCTGATTGAAACCCAAACACAAGAAGCTAGAACTAGCAATACAAGAAAAAAGAATTTACAAGGGTTGGTTCTTGCTCCATGAAGAATAGGAAACTTTTCTACAAATGAAACTGATATGTGAATCCTCTCGTATGAATATCTAGACCCCCTTTTCGTCATAATTATCAAAGTTCCTAGATACACCTTAGCTAAGTAATTAACCCAACTTGGCATGAAATAGCTAGCAATGTGCAATGTTTCTTTCTTTTTCTTTTCTTTCTTTTTTCTTTTTGATAAGAGAAAGATTCATTAATAAAAGGGGGATAGGAAATTGAACAAGAGAGAGACCAACAGCCTCCAGGGGCCTAAAACATGAAATAATCTCTTACAAAGTCGCCCCACCTCTGTTTAATATCTACAAAAGAATAGCCCACCCC
>JAOXJP010097056.1:0-14505 GCA_025762735.1 Platanus orientalis | reverse complement strand
AATGAATTTTTATAATGTACTTAATGTTTCGTGTCGGTATAGGAATATATCGTGTCGGTCCTAGTAGACATGGACATGTGTCGGAAGATATTTAAGATATTTCAAGATATTTAATACCATGCATGCATGTAGGTTAGTAGGTGTGTGCATAGGTGGTAGGAATAAAATTGTTAAAGTAATGCATAAACATAAACAAGATTCTTACTTGCACATCCACACACAAATTCGGGAGACTCTTTTGATTAAAATCCAATATGTATGATAAGAGTGAAGGCATACAAAGTAATAAACAAAATTAAACTTAAGCAATATGAGGGAAATACCAATTAAATTAGGTATTAATGAATTGCTAGGCTGCTGTCTAAGATTCTGATGATTAAAAAAAAAAATGGTAAAATTTTGTCAAGCACATAAATCACAAAGGGGAAAGGTTGAAGACTCGGGGGTTTAGCAATGGTAATAAAGAACAAACGAGGTCAAAGTTGCAAAGAAGTACTAAAAAAAGAAGAAGGCTGTGGACATAATCTTAAGATGATTCCACAGTCCACAGCAAGTAACCACAATACGCCCACAAATCCACTACCATGAGAGATTCAATGAATAGCCAAAGATGTTCAACAGCACCCGAATGGAGCAATACTAACCTTCGTGAAGTCCCTCATGTTAGAACCCATCAGAATACACAACCCAAGCTGCCAATAATAGTGTATTTGAAGAAGGAGCAGATCTGTTAAGCAATTTAAGCAGTGCCACCAGCCTAGATCTTCAAGCAGTAATGAGTAACTTCTGGGGAGATTTTTCAGAGGTTTGATGGATCAGGTAGGGTCGCCCAGGAGTACTTTACACCCTCACAAAGTAGCTTCAACTAATTCTTTCTGGTTGGAGGATGGGAGATGAAATTGTCAAGTAGCCTTTCATACCCTGTTCACGCCTCTCCTAGGTTAATCCAGGTGGGAAGCTTGATTCCCAACAGTTTGGGGATTAATTTCTTTTGCCTTAGAATCGTCCAAGGGTTGTGATAACCCTGCCAAAACCCCTCAACCAAATCCCTAGTAATTAGGGATTGGGATCAGTTCTCCCGAAATTGGCTGTTTGACCCTATTTAACGCATGTATCTATCAAAACTGAGTGGGGCCCTCAATAGATGGATCAATTCTGCAGGTTAGAAGTGGAGCTAGGATCGTATGACAGTAGGGAAGCCTGTAGAGTAGTTAACCTGATCACGACAATTGCCAGGATAGAGTAGCACTCGATCTCTCACTTCAGCCTGAAGATAGTATTCACGCTTGGGAGTAAACTTGGCCTTGAAGATTTGAACCAAAACTCAAAACTGAAGCTGTATTCTACCTTGATTGGATTTGTCGAGGTTTGGTACCTCTTAGGAAAGCTTCAAATCCATCTTAAGCTTTGTCTGTGTGAGTTGGTAGTTGATCTTCAACAATTAGGCATCTTTAAACAATACCTTTAATCCAAGGGGAAGGGAGTGACCTCCACCACAACCGTTAAATTAGGTTGAACCTAGATCTATTCCAGGGTTTTAGTGTTCTTTAACCTAGACAAGAAGGAGAAGAAGAAGAACAAGGCGTGTGAGTCAAAACTGTTGAATATTATTGCATAACCTGTTTGGCTGGTCATGGGCTCTATAAATAGAATCCCACGGCCAAGGCAATTACATGGAATTAGAAATTGACAAATAAAACTCTCTACTACTCTCATGACTAAAATAACCCTAAACTGCGAAAAATAACAAAAATACCCCTACATAATTCCTATGGACTAAAATATCATCACCAACATGTGCCTCCCTCCAACAAGAGACATAAAAAGACATAAAGTAAATAAAAGACAACTAAAATAGCTGTGAGCATGGTCCAATCATCATCTCAGCCATGATGTCCGCATCAACTCTTAGGCCATTTCAATACCTACATTTTTTTTTACTCTAAAACACATAGAATGCCAAAGAAAACAAAGAAACATGAGTCCAATGTAGATTTTTTTTGCAAGGGCGGTCATAGCTCTGATATTGAAAACACAGATACAACCAATACAAGGGTTTTCTGGACTATTTTAAGTAAATCTCAACTTAAGAACTTAGAGCTATGAGCACAGTTGTGACTGTAAACAATGCATGCTGGGTGGGACCACGTAAATAGGATTGTAATTGCCTTGCTTTCTTTTACGGTTTGATCTAAGCTTGCATCATGGATATGATTTATTATGTATACACCTTCCTAAACTATTTGGTGTCCATGGGAATGAATGCAATTTATTTTTGCAGTGGAAGTTCCATCGGTAGTACTAATTGTGAGGTATAGTCCAATTTCCCTGTGTACACTGCATTTTTCATTGTAGTATCTACAGTCAATAAGGTGGGATCATGGTTTTCACCCCTTTTTTTCATTCATGTTACGTTTACAACGACTTCCTCATGGGAGTTGGTCTCTGATACATGTTTGAGTTATATCAACAATCATAGAAGTCTGGATTCATCAAAAAAAAAAAGTCTGGATTCTTCAACTCATGTCTACAGTGCCCATGATTGTCCATCACAATTCATTTTACTTTTACTTTTTTATTTTATTTTTTCTTTTTAGCATGTATCTTACAAATTTTCAGATTCCAAAGGGAGGCTCTAGATCTTATGTCAATCCCCAAACCAACAGCCCTTTGGACTTATAAAACCTATTTTCTTCCAGCATTGACAACCGAGGTTTAACACCGTTATAACAGTTCTTACAGTTGATATACGGTGTTAATAGTGAAAGTAAATGTTTAATTTGACACAATTAGTAAAAGTAAACATCATAGTACTTGGGAAATAATCAAATATCATCGGTTATTATGGAAAGATTGGCCTTTAGCTTTAGACTAAACGGCCAATATAAGGACAATATTTACATAATAGCATATGGCCTGACCGTTATGACAGTTTTATTAACCATTAGAAGGAGTGCAGAAATTTGAAGGCATTATCAGTCACTTTAGTCTTTGTTACTTAGTTTATTTATTGGGGCTCCCTGAGTCATTAAAGCTTTTTTGCTATGTTGCAGGCCAGTTGCAAAGGTGGGACCTTCGAAGTTATGAAGCTTACTGTCCCTCCTGTCTCTGTAATTTTAGATGTACAATTTCTTTCTTTCTTGGCTTTCGTTCTCTGTCCAATAAAAGTAATAAGTTTATGTAGTCTCATAAAAAACATGAGCTCCCATCAAACTGATAATGAGATGAAGCATGAGAGGGTGCCTTCCACATGTACCATGCATATGCCTTCTTGGAACAATCATCAAGCCATTTAATCAGTTGGGTACTTCTTGGTCACCGTTTAAGAGATTTAACAACGAAATGAGCCTGACTGCCTAAGATACTACTAACAGTTCTTATCTTCACTATTTCTTTTTCTATTTCAGAGGTCTTCCTTGGCATTGCTCTATTTATTTACCATACACAATAAAAGTTGCATAAATTAATACTGGGCAAATTATTCTTGATTTAGCAGTATTTATTTATTTTTTGTAAATTTAACTTGGTTTAATCAAGAAGTTTGGGTCCTGCTGTTGTTGTTGGGATGATGAACTGAAGGGGCAGGGATTAGGTACGGAAATCTGTTTTTCCTGATGTATTATAATGGCATCAGGGGGCTGACACATCACTGCCAAAAAGTGACTTTCACTTTTTGGGGGGGAGCTTGTCACTTTTCAATACTGATGTGTCCACTCCCTGATGCAATTCTAATACATCAGGAAAAGCTGATTTTCGTACCTAATCTTTTCCGGAACTGATAATATGATATCATATTAATTACATTTTTTAACAATACTTTGTCTTAAGTAATTCAAATCTTAATTGTCCTTATGCTCTATATCAAGACCCTTTTACAAATTACCCAATGTATTTTTTCTGGGTAAGGCCACTTGGGCTCGTAGTCACCCCTTGATAGAGCAGGACCTACACAATTGGCAGGAGAGGCAGCTAACATCGCATAACAGTGGAATGCTGCCTGGGGAATTCGACCCCTCTGCTACAGCCACCCATGTTGTGGGAATTGCTATTACCCAAGATACTATTCCACTTCGCTATGTTTTTGAGTCTGTCCAACGGTAGAAGAAACTTTACGAAGACGTAAATTGCATCTACTTGATTACCCCAAGGGTTTGGTACAACCCCCTTCGGTCAGCCCATCATCAGGGCCCCACACATCCCATCATAAGGGCCCGACACATCAACTCCGAAAAGTGAAAAACATCCCTCCAAAAAGTGTAAATAACTTTTTTGGTGCTGATGTGTTGGCCATTGATGCCAGTCTGACCTTCAGGGTCACACCAAATCTGAGGCGACTTGATTTGGCTTTTAAGGTTTTATATTTTTATTATTTTTATGTTTAGATAATAGACTTGGCTTTAGTTTGCGAATTTTTTCTTTTCAACTTTAATATAGGAATATCCATCCTCAGTGGTTATTACACTACATTTTGACCTTTCTTCGGATGATTCAATTGCCTCAGATATTGCTTTGTTTTATTGGAACACATTGTCATTGCATGCCCACAGATGACCCTTGTCAACGTTTCGGACGTTTTGTACATACAATTTTAGCTTCTATACATAGAATACGCTCGAATAGGCTAGATTGTTTTAGAGAAGTCCGGAGTGTCCTAGAGGATTGTAGAAGATCGTAGAACACTTTGGATATTTCTAGGGAGGATTCTAGAGATTTCTATTTGAGGAGGTGGGAGAGTTTTTCAAAAATGATCTAAAGAATTCCTAGCCCTTAGATATATGACACATGACACAATCCTAGGCCATGGAGGGGGCTTGGGAGGGCTATAAAAGGGGGAAAACCCCTCATTTGCAAACCACTCAAGAAGTTTGAGAGCATTGTAAGCATTATAAGTGACATCAATAAAGCTTTCTATATTTCCTTCCAAGTGTGGTGCTGAGCTCTAAGTTCTCTAACACTCTAAGTGTTGGCATTAGGAAGACTGACTTGTCTACAAGCGGGAGTAGCACAAGTGCTGCACGATTTAAGGAGCTTAGAAAAGCTAAGTCTGTGACAAGTGGTATCAGAGCAAAGGTCCTGCTACATGGAGGGAAAGAGTGCATCTGAAGTTGAGAGTGTAGTTGCCTTTGTTAAGGTAGGAGATGGCAATCCTCCTGAAGGCGACAAGAAGCGTGGCAAGTCTAAGGATGTCATGAGTAGCATGGAGGCAATAATGGCAAGATTGGAGTCTGTCATGCCTGAGGTGAGAGACCAATGTGACTTGATAAGGGACAACATGGAAGGCTACGAGAAGGAGATCGAAGACCTCAAGGGAACCGTGCAAGGGACCCTCAACGAGGTGGTTGCTACTCTACATCAAGAGAATGACGCGTTGGAGGCCAAGCTGATGGGAGAGATTGATGACCTAAAGGCCAAAGTCAATGAGTTTAGGATTGACTTGGCCATGTAGAAGAGAGGAGTGGCTGCTGGGGCCACACTTGTTCGGGAGGCACCAAGGGTTAGGACACCTGACCTTAAGACATATGCTGGCTCGAGGGATGCTCGGGAGCTTGACAACTTCTTGTGGCAGCTGAAGCAATACTATGAGACAATTGGGCTTGAGGATGAAAAGGTCAAGGTACGTTCAGATGCAATGTTCCTCACTGATACTGCTATGCTATGGTGGCACAGGAGACATGCCGACATAGAAAGGGGCTCCTGCACCATTGACACATGGGAAGAATTCAAGAAGGAAATTAAGAAACAATTCTACCCCGAGAATGTGGAGTATTTAGCCTGAAAGAGTCTAAAGCGGCTCAAGCATACGGGGACATTACGCAACTATGTGAAGGAGTTCTCAACCCTGATGTTTGAGATCCCAGATATGCCAGAGAAAGATCTGTTTTTCAACTTCATGGATGGCTTGCAAAATTGGGTTGAGCTGGAACTACAACGCCAGGGAGTCCAAGACTTGGCAAGAACCATGGCCGTCGCGGAGCAACTTGTGGAGTTCAAGAAGCCAGAGTCCTCAAAACTTAAGTTCTCTAAGGCTGGCCAAGGCAAAGGTGGGGGAGAGAAGAATGCTAGTTCTTCTAAGGAGGCCTCACAACAACCATCTGAGAGCAAAAAGGAGGAACATGGCAATAAGAGCTTCAAGGGAAAGTTCAAGTTTAGGGACATAGGGTGCTTCATCTGTGGAGGTAAGCATCTAGCCCGAGATTGTCCCAAGATGAAGGCCCTCAATGCTATTGCTGCTCAAGTAGAAGAGGAAGAAGAATAGGTAGGAGAACCCAGGGTAGGGGCCCTGCAACTCCTCAATGCACTAAAGAAGAAGGAAGAGAGCCCTAAGCCAGCACATAAGGGGCTCATGTACATCGATGCAGAGATTAATGGACAGTGCATTAACGCCACGGTAGACACGGCAGTTACCCACGACTTCATTGCTGTGGGAGTGGCCAAGAGGTTGGGATTGAAGGTGGCCAAGAAAACCAGGTGATTGAAAGCAGTCAACTCGGAGGCCCATCTCATTCATGGCATAGCTAGTGGAGTAGAGCTAAGGATTGGCACTTTGAGAGGCACGACGGATCTGTCGGTGGTTCCTATGGATGATTTCCAAGTAGTGTTAGGGATGGACTTCTTCAGCAAGGTAAAAGTTGTCCATATTCCTTTTGTTAATATAGTATGCATCCTGGAGGAGAGTGCACCATGCATGGTTCCTATGGTGTAAGGAACCAAGTCAAGTGGAAAGATGTTGTCTGCACTACAGCTCACTCGTGGCTTGAAAAAGGGTGAGCCCACATACTTGGCAACAATGGTGGATACCACCAAGGACCAAGGGGAATGGGTGGAGTTGCCAAGGGAGATTGATACTGTCCTCAAGGAGAATAAGGACATCATGCTTGACAAGCTTCCTAGGAAGCTACCACCTAGGAGAGAGGTGGACCACAAGATCGAGTTGGAGCTAGGGGCCAAACCGCCAGCAAAGGCGCCCTATCGGATGGCCCCACCAGAGTTGGAAGAGTTGAAGAAACAATTGAAGAAGCTTCTTGATGCTGGCTACATACAACCATTGAAGGACCCATACAGAGCATCGATGTTATCCTAGAAGAAGCATGATGGATCCCTACGCCTATGCATCTACTACTAGGCGCTTAACAAGGTTACTATCAAGAACAAGTACCCGATTCCCTTGATTGCTGACTTGTTCGATCAACTAGGCAAAGTGAAGTTCTTCTCAAAATTGGATCTAAGGTCGGGGTACTACCAAGTCTGTATAGCGGAGGGGGACGAGGCCAAGACAACGTGTGTCACAAGGTATGGAGCTTTTGAGTTCCTAGTTATGCCATTTGGCCTCACTAATGCACCGACTACATTCTGCACTCTAATGAACAAGCTCTTCCACCCCTACTTGGACAAGTTTGTGGTAGTCTATTTAGATGAAATAGTGGTCTACAGTGATACTTTGGAAGAACATGTAGACCACCTGAGGAAGGTGTTCCAAGTGTTAAGGGAGAATGAGCTTTATGTGAAAAGGGAGAAATGTGACTTTGCCAAGGAGGAGGTGATCTTCTTGGGTCACAAAGTGGGAGGGGGCCAGCTATGGATGGATGAGGCCAAGATCAAGGCTATCCAGGAGTGGGAGGTGCCCACTAAGGTGACTGAGCTACGGTCATTCCTGACCTTGGTCAATTACTACAGGCAGTTTATCAAGGGCTACTCAACAAGGGCAGCACCATTGACTGACCTACTTAAGAAGAACATAGGTTGGCAATGAACGGAGAAGTGTCAAAAGGCCTTTGAGGATTTGAAGAAGGCCGTGATGGAGGAGCTGGTACTCAGCCTACCGGATCATAGGTTGCCATATGAGGTGCACACGAATGCCTCAGACTATGCCATCGGAGGGGTACTCATGCAGGAGGGACATCCCATTGCTTATGAAAGTAGAAAACTAAATGATATTGAGAGGAGGTACATAGTGTAGGAGGAGGAAATGACAGTCGTGGTCCATTGCCTAAGGATGTGAAGGCACTGTTTCTTAGGCTCACGATTCGTGGTCAAGTCCAACAATGTGGCCACAAGCTACTTCTAGGGCCAAAAGAAACTAAGTCCTAAGCAAGCAAGATGGCAGGACTTCTTGGCAGAGTTCAATATGGTGATGGAATACAAGCCAGGGAGGACTAACCAAGTGGTCGATGCACTGAGTCGCAAGGCGGAACTACCCTCACTAAGGCTAGAGTGGCTAGCAACAATCAATCAGTTGTAAGGGACACTACCTATGAGGATCAAAGAAGGCCTGAGGCATGACGCCATGGCTAAAGGCCTAATGGAGATGGCCCGCGAAGGAAAGACAAAGAGATTTTGGCTGCAAGATGACCTCCTTTACACCATCAGAGAGCGACTCTACGTGCCAAAGTGGGGAACCTAAGGAAGGAGCTGATCGAGGAGTGTCATGACATCAAGTGGGCAGGGCACCCAGGGCAACAGTGCACTTTGGCACTACTAGAGGTGGCTTACTATTGGCCTCATATGAGAGACGATGTGGAGGCCTATATGCGGACTTGTCTTGTATGCTAACAAGACAAGGTGGAGCAACTACATCCTAGGGGACTGCTAGAGCCCCTACCTATACCAGAAAGGCCGTGGGAGAGTGTGTCGATGGACTTCATCGTGGCATTGCCTAAGTTGGAGGGATGCAGATTTATCATGGTGGTGGTAGATCGATTATCAAAGTATGGTACATTCATCACAGCACCCACGGACTGCACGGCTGAGGAAGCAACACGCCTTTTCATGAAAATGTAGTGAAGTATTGGGGTGTGCCAAGGAGCATAGTGAGTGATCGGAACCCGAGGTTCACAAGAAGATTTTGGACGACACTCTTCAAGCTGTTGGGTTCTGACCTCCACTTCTCTACAAGCTTCCATCCTTAAACAGATGGACAAACAGAGCGTGTCAACATGCTCTTGGAACAATACTTGAGGCACTTTGTGAGTGCCAACCAAAGAGATTGGGCCAAGTTGCTTGATGTGGCTCAATTCTCTTACAACCTACAAAGGTCCGAGTCCACACATCATAGCCCGTTCTAGCTAACAACAGAATAGCAACCTCTTACCCCACACATAGTAATGACAGGATACACAAGGAAGAGTCTGACTGCCTACAAGTTTGCACAAGATTGGCATGAGAAGAGTGAATTGGCAAGGAGCTATATTCAAAAAGCTGCCAAGAGCATAAAGAAATGGGCTGACATAAAGGGAAGGACTGTGGACTACCAAGTTGGGGACCAAGTACTAGTGAAGCTCCTACCCCAACAATTCAAAACACTAAGAAAAGTGCACAAGGGGCTGGTGCGAAGGTACGAGGGACCCTTTCCTTTCACAAAGAAAGTGGGCAAGGTATCCTACCAAGTGCAACTACCTACCCATCTAAAAATACACCCTGTCTCCCATGCTAGCTACCTAAAGCTTTACCATGAGGACATGGAGGACCCTGATCGTGGAGCCTCTATATGGGCACCAATGGCAATAGTTACATCCTTTGACAATGAGGTAGACAGCATATTGGCAGATCGGACTATTCGGAGACGAGGCGTACCTCCATACATAGAGTACTTGGTGAAATAGAAGTATCAACCAGATAGCGAGGCCAATTAGGAGTGAGTCGACAAGCTATGACAGTTCGAGGAGCAAATCAAGAGATTCCATAAAGGCGCAACGACGGTGTCACCGGATTAGGTGGGGGAGATTGTCACTGCATGCCCACAGATGATCCTCGCCAGTGTTTTAGACGCTCTGTACATACAATTTTGGCTATTGTACATAAAATAGTCTAGAATAGGCTAGATTGTTCTAGAAAAATCCGGAGTGTCCTAGAGGATGGTAGAAGACCCTAGAACACTTTGGATATTTCTAGGGAGGATTCTAGATACCTCCATTTGAGGAGGTGGGAGAGTTTTCTAGAAAGGGTCTAGAGAATTCTTCGCCCTTAGATGTATGACACATGACACAATCCTAGACCATTGAAGGGGGCTTGGGAGAGCTATAAAAGGGGGAGAACCCGTCATTTGCAAACCACTCAAGGAGTTGAGAGCATTGTAAGCATTCTAAGAGAGTTCAAAAAAGCTTTCTATATTTCCCTCCAAGTGTGGTGTTGAGTTCTAAGTCATTAGCACTCTAAGTGTTGGCAACAAGGAAGGCTGACTTGTCTACAAGCGGGAGTAGCACAAGTGCCGCACAGTCTAAGGAGCTTGGAAAAGTTGAGTCTGTCACATTTATCTCTCTTGAGATGCAGGTTCAAGAGCTGTAGAGACTTGCAGATGTAAGAGAAGAAGAAAGGGGGTCATGACGTCTTAAGCCTTAGGTTCCCCTTTAACGATCCTTTTCTGACAACGAATCCTCTGGGCAGGCTAGGATGTTTAGTGCGGATTGAAGAGAGCAATCCATTCAGGGAGAGAAAATCCTCTACTGCAGCTTAGTGTGACAAAGTGGCCCTGCATTTGTAATGCAACACGTACCCAATAAAATCAAATATGGTGGGCATTTTCATTTTTTTGTGTGTGATTTCCACTTTTTGGGATACATGCCACAATATAGACATTGTCACTCTTTGACACACTAAACTACAGCCCACAACCATTGGATTTCTTCGCTAGCAAAACCATGAGGCTATATTATGTGCAAATGAATCTTGTGAGAACCGTGAAAACGGCACCAGAGGGGCTGACATATCAGTACCGAAAAATGATTTGCACTTTTTGGGGGGCACTTATCACTTTTCGACGCTGATGTGTTCGCACCCTGATGCCGTTTTCACAATTCTCACAAGATTCGTTCTCACCTAATTTTTAATGCAAAACCATACCTTATTGCCTACTGGCATTTATAGCCCAAATCTAGAGAGGATCAAGATCCTAGCTACCACATATCTCCAAATCCCCAAAGTTCAATCAAGCTTGGCCCTGTCTGGTTGCCATGAAAAGGTATTCTCATGACAAAATTTTCTCGAAAAATCATTTTTAAGTTGTCTGGTTGTCATGAAAATTTGGTATTCTCATTTTTTTTAATGATTCTTTTATTTCCTTTTCTTATGGCTCTGTTTGGTGGTTGTTGTTTTAGAAGAAGAAAATAGAATAGAAAAGAGAAGAAAATATATTTTTCTTTATTTTAACGCCTCTTTCTAGGCTTGACTGTTTGTCAAGAAATGAAAATATGAAAATTCAGAAAATTTTACATAGAAGTACAACAAATCCACTTAAACCCCACTCGGCTTAAACTTAACAAAGGAAATAATTGAACAACAGAAAAGGCAATACACATACCTGACTTGCTCAAGAGTGGAAAAAGAACCAATAAAAAAATACAGAGAAATCGATCATAATTAATTTTATAGAAAAAAAAAAAGAAAAAAAAAAGGTGGAAGAACAGAAAATCGAGCGGTATCACCTTACAAAGAAAACCCATTTTCAATTAGGGTTTTTTACTTTATTATTATTATTATTATTGGAACAACCAGACGCTCTAGGGATGGTAGCAGAAGACACGACCTTGGATCCTTTGGGCATGGGGCTACAACCACTAGATGAAGCTTATGGGTGATCGAGCGGTATCACCCTACAACCACTAGATGGAGCTTGTGGGACTGGTAGTAGAAGATAGGACCATGGATCCTTTGGACATGAGGCTGACCGTAGAAGAAGGAGCAATGATAGAGGAGTCTCTTGAAAATGGCGATTTTTATACCTTTGGTAGAAGAAAATGAAAAAGGCAAATTTGGAAAAAATATAACCAGCACTACAACGAGACGATGTTAAAAAAAAAATATTGTCGTTTTTCATACACAATGATAAGAGACAATAAAGTTGACGACCACCAAATGGAGCTTATGAGATTTTCTTTTCTTTTCTTTTCTACACAATTCAAGGCAACCAAACTGGGCCTTAGAAATAATGTTCTCTGTTTAGGACACTAAAGGACATCATATTAAATAAAATGGTGGGAATTTGAATTTTCATCTAACCCCTACCCATTTTATTCCATGTGAAGGCTCCTGGTGTCCTGGACACCAAATCTTAGATAGAATATTATTTTGTATTGAATATTGTTATGCGGAAACCTAGATCTGGGATCGTATACAGCAAACAAGAAGAGAGAAAATAAAGCAAGCAACAACCGCATAAAGAGAACAAGACGATTTACATGGTTCGGCTTGAAGCCTGCGTCCACGGACGAAAACGGAGAAGTGCTTTCACTATGATCGAAACAGAGATTACAATGAACAGTGTGGAGGTACGAAAATCGAGAAAACCCCCAAATATAAACCCCTAAAACCCTAATCTCCGTGGGTCAAATCCGGACCCTGAATCGGATACAAAAAACGGGTTAAAAATTTTGAGTTTCAAGTCATATTCGGGTTTTTTGGGTCATCACCTCGGGTTATATCTTGGGTTGAATACAAGATATTAACCTAACAAATCTCCACCTTAGCTTGAATTCTACCAAGGTTATATAGTACAGAAAACACTCTACTTCCATCTTCTCCACACAAGCCCGAAGGGTAACTCTAGATACTGCGAACTCCAATCAAGTCCAAGCAATGCTTGAACTTGAGACCTGGAAGTGGCTTGGTAAACATATCAATTGGATTATCTTCAGTTATAATCTTCTTTACTGCAATTTGACCCTGCGCAATGATCTTCTGAATAAAGTGATATCTGGCATCTATATGTTTCGTCTTCTCATGGTACATCTGACTTTTAGTCAGATGTATGACACTCTAACTATCACAATGCAATGTAGTCGAGCCCTATCTTAGACCAAGCTTGTCAAGCAAGCCTCTCAACCATATAACCTCCTTCACTGCTTCTGTCACCGCCATGTACTCGGCCTCAGTAGTGGATAAAGCAATTGTACTTTACAATGTTGCTTTCCAACTGATTGCACAACTAGACAAAGTGAATACATAGTCTGTTAGAGATCTCCTCTTGTCATGATGACCTGCATAGTTTGAATCTATAAACCCAATTGTACAACCAACCAAACCACTTGTTTTATCAAACATTAAGCCAACGTCTGTAGTGCCTCTAAGATACCGAAGTATCCACTTCACTGCTTGCTAATGTGCATTCCCTGGATCACCCATATATCTACTAACAACACTGACAGCATATGAAATATCAGAAAGAATACAGACCATACCATACATGAGGCTCCCAACTGCACTAGCATAAAGAACATGAGACATGTACTCCCTCTCCTACTCTGTTTGTGGTGACAACGCTGCTGAAAGCTTGAAGTGATTAACTAATGGAGTGCTCGCAGGTTTAGCATCCTACATCCCAAAACGCTCAAGTACTCTCTCAAAGTAATTTTTCTAAGACATGTATAGCTTTCCTACTTCTCTATCACTGTGTATCTTTATACAAAAAATCTTCTTTGCTACACCCAAGTCTTTCATCTCAAATTCACCACTAAGTTGTGCTTTTATCTTATTGATTGCAAACATGTCTTTGACAGTAATAAGCATGCCATCAGCATAGATAAGTAAGTACACAAAAGAGCCATCTGGGAGTTATTTAAAGTAAACACAACTATCATACTGGCTCCTAAGAAAGTCATGCTCAAGCATAAAAGCATCAAACCTCTTATACCACTACTTTAGAGACTGCTTCAGTCTATACAAAGACCTTTTCAATAGGCACACATGGTCTTTTTTTTCTGGAATCACAAACCCCTTTGGCTCCTACATATAAATTTGCTCCTCAAGCTCACCATGCAAGAAAGCTATTTTTACATCAAGTTTCTCCAACTCCAAGTCAAACACAGCAACCATGGCAAACATTACACGAATGAAACTGTGTTTTATTACAAGTGAGAAAACTTTATTAAAATCTACACCCTCTTTTTATCCATAGCCTTTTTTAACCAAACGTGCTTTGTATTTTACACTGTCAACACCAGACGTTCCTTCATTCTTCTTGTAAACTCATTTACAACCTATGATCTTCTTCCTAGCTAGTGGTTTAACTAATTCCCATATTTGATTTCTATAGAGAGACTCCAACTCTTCATTCATAGAAACCACCAAATACGTAAATTTGCTATTTGTAACAGCTTCATGGTATGTAGAAGGATCACTGCATTCAATATCCTCTTTTGCAACATTCAATGAAAAAGCAGCCAACTCTACATAGTTGTTATACTTCTTTAGCGATCTAATCTCTCTCCTTTGTTTCCCAGTAGCAATACTATACTATGATTCCTTTTGTACAACCTCTTCACTAGAATACAGCTCACCATCTTCCTCGGGCTGAATGGAAGTGATTTTTTGCACCTTCCCAGAAACATAAAACTCAAGCTCCACCTGCTTCTTGATACCATGCTCTATCCCTACATTAACAACCTCCTTTTTCTGGTTTAGCATAAAAGATTCATAAAAAATAACATCCCTGGTAACAATGAACTTAGGTGACTTGGGATCAGTGCACCACAACCTGTATCCCTTCACACCAGATGCATAACCAAGGAAAATACA
>JAOXJP010097045.1:0-14506 GCA_025762735.1 Platanus orientalis | reverse complement strand
CACACAAGGGGGGGGGGGAAAAAAAGTCTTTCTATCAAGTCGTAAGTCCACCACCTCTCAAGGTCGCGGCGAAAATGATATGAAGAAATTCAAAGCTTTTACTAGAAACGTAAATCTCTTACCTTTGTAAGTTTCCTCTAATAGGCACCGTAGAAAAGTCAGGGAATCTTCTGGAATATGCTCAGGAATAGTCGTTCCTATCCAGAACCCAGAGAATCCGCCCTCTGTATCGAAAACAAGCTCGATCTATAACGTGTTCTTCCCAAATTCACCAAGATTACCAAAATAGATTGCGTGATTATCCTCCTGAAAACCCTTAGAACATAACAAGCTTGATAGCCAAAAAAAACCTCGATCCAACTTCGGTTCCTGAATCAGCAGACGACGATTAATTTAGGGTTTCGTAATGAATCGATCGGGAGTGGCGTCAGAGGTGATCGATGCTGAACGAAAGACAAAACTTTGGTGTCCACGGCCCTGCAAACTTGCTGTGTCTGCTGCTGCCTCTTTTTCAGTTTTAGCTTTCCACAGAAGCCGAGATCTCTCTCTCTCTCTCTCTCTCTCCCTCCTTTCTCTTTATCTTGTCTAGGTTTTCCCTCCCGAGGTTTCGCGGTCGATCAATTAGTGCGCACTGCGCTCCCTCTTTCCTCTCTGATAGAATGAGAAAAACGCTAACCCAACCCAAAGCGTGCCCTCTAACCCCTACAAGCTTCCTCTCCACGCGCAATGGGTGATGAAAAAGATAAAACGCAAATAAAAAATCATTTACAACTTTCTCTTACGCTATTACCCTACATTTTATTATTATTATCACTACAATGCCATTTAATCGTTCTACTTCTACCCCACTTAAAAGAGAATCTCTGCAATAAGTTAAAATACATTAACATATAACGAGTGTTTACGATGCTGACATGCATATACTAAATATTTTGGTAGTTTGTAATAACCAAATGCCAAATGATCAGCTGCAACAAATGTTGTTGTAGCTTTTAAGTAGCATGACAAAAAAAAAAAAATACAAAAAATAAAAATCCCATGTTAAAAGACAAAACAACCCATGTTAAAAGATAAAATACTTTTTTTTTTTTTGCTGTGCTACTTAAAAGCTAGAGCAAATGTGTTGCTGCAGCTGATCACATCTCTAGACAAATTTGCTAGAGCTGATCTTTTCAGCTTCACTTCTCGTCTACTATGTGCACAATATATAATCTATTATGATTACATGGAACAAAATAAGGGTTTGGATTATGTACAAACAAATCTCATGAGAACCATGAAAACGGTATTAGAGGAGTTGACACATCAGTACTGAAAAGTGATTTACACTTTTTGAGGGGACAATTATTACTTTTTAGTGTTGATGTATCCACACCCGGATGCCGTTTTCACAGTTCGCACAAGATTCGTTATCACCTAATATTTAGTGACAAATTAAGGAGATCATGTGGCTCTATTAGCATTTAGGATATTTCAGGTAAAAGTGAAATTATTATAACACATTCTTCCTGGCTTTTAATTGTAAGGAGTATTTTAGAAGTACGAATAAGGAAGAAAATGTTATGTGATGACAAAGTGTTTTAGCGCTTAAGGTGAATTACAAACTGACACATTTATGTGTTTGTGGTTCAAAAAAGTGGTCAGGTATTAAAAAAAAAGAGACTAAATTCAAAAACACAACATGTGTCAATCAATGGCAAGCCTATGTCAACACATAATCATTCTCCGTATGTAAGATTGTTATTATATGAATACGATAGGGGTAATTTGGTAATTTTGCAATAATAAATCAAACAACAGACCCTGCTTAAACCAGGGTTAATGATACAGTTAACCCGGGTTAGTTTGCAGTTTGTACTTAGTACACCATGCCCTTCACGCAATACGGCAGGCGGCGGCTTGTCTTGTTTTCGGGCCGGCGGAGGAATGAATTTAACGTCCGTTGGAGACGCCGACGCCGTGAAGGATTGAAGGCGACGGTTAGGTACGTGGCGATTAATGATTAGCTTTATTCTTTAATGGGGCTTTATTATCTGTCGGCCTTGGAGCAGGCAGAGGAGCTGGCCAGTGATATTCCGGCAACAGGTGGCCTCCTCCTTTCTTTTTTATTACAAAGCTCCACTTTCAGAGTTATCACGTCACTTCCCCTCAGCGCATGACACGATGTCTGACAAGTGTCTCCGTAAGACGGTAATTATATTGGATATTGGAAGGTTTTTTAGTCAAAATAGAATATATCACTCAATTAACTCAGAACATTACTCTCCACTGGAGAAAAATGAAAAATGTGAACTCGCTTCCTTCTTACCTCTCTTTTGCCTAATCATTCACGAGTCCTGATTATTTAATCACAGTATATGCTTATTTTATTCCTGAAGGTGGGGCCCATAGGATAAGGATCAGCACGAACATGTACCTCTTTCTATTTTCCCTAGACTGGGACAACCAGAGAGGTAGATAGAGAACGAATCTCGTGAGAACCTTGAAAACGGTACCAGAGGGGCTGACGCATCAGTAACGAAAAGTGATTTGCATTTTTTGGGGGCACTAATAACTTTTCGGCGCTGATGTGTCCGTACTCTGATGCCGTTTTCACAGTTCTCACAAGATTCGTTCTCACCTAATTTTTAATGACATAGCAATCACTTTTATTGATCTGGGGTTCAATAACACATTGTATGGTTCATTAATGACAAAAGCTGCAAAGAAATCTGTGCTACATTTTGAGGACAATTAGAGGCAGAATCGTTTGTTGAAGAAATAAAAGAGACTTAGCCCACATGGGTTCTTGCCATTGTTTGGGATAGTTTTGAATTCCAAGAAGAGAAAGATCATCAAGAACATAAACCTCAAAAATTGGACTTTCAGATAAAACCTTCTAAGCCTGGGAAGCTAGGGGCAAGAAGTCATTCCATTTGCTGATCATGCTTGGAAAGGGAAAATGATGGCAGGATCCACATTTTTTGTTGACAATATATTGGATCTAGGGTTGTAGGATTAGTAAATATTTTTTTTGGTTAAACTAATTAGGCTTCTAATATTAACCAAATATGTTTCAAACAAGTACTTAATTTGTATCTACTTATAAGGTTTGCATATGTTTAATTACCAAGAGTTTTGCATGTTTTTCTTTAAGTTTTTAACATATATATCAAAGTGTATCAAATCATATCCAAGATAATGCCTTAAAATAAACTTAACGATATTCCCATTAATACTGATACTTTAAAACTTGATCAGGCATAGAATAACTTCCATTCAGCTCAGATAAGCGAGCTAATTAAGTTGGCTAAAATGTATAGATTGCCTACGTTGCTGATCCAGTAGATAGTAGAAGTGGTTGCTGGTTTTATTACTAGCGTTAGATAGGCTAACAGATTGATTACTTTTAGAATGCCATTCAAAAACACATGAGTTTATAAGCTACAAAGAAATCATTCAGGATTGAGGATGTTACGAGGCAAAATTATCTGTCGAGGACTAAAAGAGACTTGGATCCTTAAGTTCTTGCACTGTTTGAGATCAGTTTTAGAATTTAGTAAAAGAGAGATTATTAGGAACGTAAACCCACAGTACAATTGAAGAAACTCTTTAATATTGGGAGTAAACAACAACAACAACAAACCACCTTATCCCAACTATTTGGGGGTAATATTGAATAAGTGAGGGACGGAAATTCACTTCTCTTTTTGATTCATGCCTGCAAATGTAGGCAAAGGATACACATTTGTTATAGGAAAAATATCTTCGTTTTGGGGCTAAATACAATTAATTAGTCACTGGAAGAGATGGCACTGGGGAAGGTTAAATCTGTGACCCAGCCTTCCCCAGATCGCCTAGATTGGGTCTCGTTTGGTATTACTTGAACCAGTCTTAGGTCATGCATGGGTTTTATTCATTAGATCCAAGTAGGACTAATGTTATAACAAAACATAACCTTTATTAAAGGGTCTTGAACGCTCACAGCTTATACCTGTATTCCTCTCTATATCATTTTTTTTTCATGGAGTCTCTGCCCTTTATCTCTTGCCTCGCTCTGACCCATTCGATTCTTGCTCTACTTTATGTTTATGGGTTGGGTAATGTTCAAGTAGGACTACGGTAAATCCGGTCAAGTTTAGATTTGCCACCCCTAGTCTGGGGATCGACCCATAACCGATCTTTTTTCTCATGTCCAGAGAATTCGGATTCCACCTAAGAGACTAACCAAGCCAAAATCAGCTTAAATAGATGATTGCAGCTATATTACTATTCATTTGGAGAGTGAACAGAAAAACTATTAAAGCCTCGAAAAAATTATATGTAATCAAATGTCTAAAATAAACTGATCAATCCTTATTTTAGGCTTATGCAATATCTCAAGTGTGATGATATCCATTCAATGAATGGTTTATTCCAACCATTTGAAAATAAGACATATGGTAAGTTAGGGAAGCATAGACCTCTATGTTTAATAAATAATAAATGCTAACAAGACCAGCTATACTTTTCAGTATTAGAAGTTTAGATTACTTATAAGGCATTCCTGAGGCTTTTGTAAACTAGCCTTGATTCAAAATATTTTATGGTCAAGGTAAATTTTTTTTATAAAAAACAGTTAAGAAGTTATACTCAAGAACACCCCACATTATTGAATGCCAAACCATCTAAAGCAGGTGCTTAGATGGCTATAAAAGTAGAGGGTAGAAAGAATTTTTGGAAAGAGATGCTCTCAATATCATTCTTCTTCTAAAGAAATCTTCGTAACCTTATCTAAAGACGTTCCATGTCTTGTAAAAGACTACAAGACACCCTTAAATTTGTTGAGGGGATCTCTATACACTGTAAAGAGAGATCTGCATATGAATCAGCCCATGTAGTCATCAAGTTTAGAACTCAGAATACCGAAAGCAATAAAGAGAATGATAGAACGCAATTAATGGCATCTCTTCCTCTGTCTGCAAGTAGTGTCAAAAGCTAAAAAAGTAGAGGAGAAATGGCAAAAGCAAATGGTGGAATATTAAAACAGCACTGCCATGTGAAAGTTGAATACGTTTTTCAAAACAGCTAAAAAAAAAATAAAGGGAGAAAACGACAAGCTCAGGGAAACGTCAAATTGAATGATCTACTCGGTCAGTTTCCAAGGAGGTGGGTCCTATTGATGATCAGAAACGGATCTGCTTACCGTATTTGCAAGTTAATTGCCTTCCTCCTGCTGGAAATACGGGTTTTATTATTATTATTATTTTTTCAACATTTAGTAGTAGTTCAAACTTTGTTAAGCTGAACAAAGCTATCTTAGTTTTATTTGGGTGCTTCTAAATACACCCACAAATTTCTCTTTATACCCCAGTTTTAAAAAATTTCAAAATTCTAACAAATACCCTTGATTAAAATTACCCTTCTCTCTACACTCCACCCCCTTTCTCTCCAACCATTAGAACCAACAAAAAGAGCTCGTCCCACTCTGATGGCACTGGTGGTGATAACAAAATCCACCCCAGTGGTATGATTCTAGTGGTTTGATTCCGTTTTTTTTTTTTTACTGAACTGAGCTGTTCGGCCACACAGGGCCGAACATAAGCCCTCTGATTACTCACACAAGGCCGAGCAGACAAAAGGCCTATGTTCAGTCCTGTGTGGCTGAACTGGCTTGAACCCCAGTAAAAAAGAAAAAAAAAAGCATTTTTGAGAAGAAAAAAAAACCGGTAGAAAACTTGGAAACATACACACTATTGTAATTAATTTTTAGCATAAATTTGGGAAAAAATGATCTTTTATAAAGATTTTTACAAAACTTTTTTTTTTGGGTTTTTTTTTTCATTAATCTTGTGGATTTTGTCGCTTCTTTGCACCAATCCAATCTCTTTGTCATCGGATTTGAGTTTATAACCATCAGAAACAGACCGCCAATGTCACCGTTGAAGTGTGAAGAGCTCCTTTTCTTCTTCTTCTTCTTTGGAACATAAAGGGGTGAGTGGGGTGAGAGGGGTATTTCAGGGATGAGGGGGTGTGAAAAAAAAAAAAAAAAAGGGAGGAATCAAAGGTATGAAAAAAAAAAAAAAAAAAATGGTTATATTTAGAAGCTCCCGTTTTATTTTAACTGAACCACTTGTGCGCATGTGGCTTAAAATGGTTGCTTGGGTCTAGTATGATTTGAAATGAAGGTACCTTGTTCCTCATAAATGATCCAATTGAGGACCCGTAATGATCTTGGTTGTTCACTTATATAATAACAAAAAAAGTGAAGAAAAAAAAAGGCTATCGGCCGAAATCACCCCCACAAAGTCTCATTCATTGCTAGCTATGGTTTAGCAGCCTTTGCTTCCCTTAGTTTCATTCCATGTGTAGGCAATCCACTCACTCTATTGAATATGATCATTCTCTTAGGCTGAGTCTCTTTATCGGCAAAGGTGTTGAGAAGTGTGGGAAAGTGTAGATTTTCCCACATTTTCTCACAAATTTGCTTATTTGTTACCTCTATACAAAAAAAGATGGGAAAACCACGAGAGTAGGTGGCAAAGTAAAGCATTGCAAGCAAAAGTCAACAATGTGTGGGAAAATTACCTTTCACTTCAATTCCCCACACTTTACTTCCATTTGACAGAAAAACACAGCAACATAATTTATAAGGGTGGTGGTAAATAGTGGCAAAGGGTGGGAAAGCTTCCTTTCTCAAGACCATTTTGCTTAGTAGTTTTCACACTTTTTACCTTGTAATAGACAAACAAATTGTGAGAAAAGGTAGGAAAAACATACACTTTCCCACACCTTTGCTTCTAAACGGATACAACCTAACAAAAACTGAAATAGAAATGTCTTACTGTAGTAACATACAAAAGAGGAGGAAGAACAACATACCCGCTTCACATTTCACATCTTGTCTTTTCTCAGAAATTCATATCAATATCATATCTTCATATTATTAATTTCTGTTTTCTTTCTCAATGAAATAGATAGTATGATTTGGTCTATGTCCATAAGGGCAAGGATCAGCTACTCCCAAAACAGTATACTTCCTCGTGTCACCATGCACAAAAGGTGAGGTGTATAGGGTTAATACTGTAGAAACAATTTTCAAATAAAAAAGAGTACCCATAAAATGAGGTCTAGGGTTTGAACCATAAAATGTATTCAGATGAACATTTGCTCCTTATTTAAAAGAGGCACCAAATTCAAAAAACCATTATGTGCCAGCTTGTGGTGTGGGGACATGGAAGAACATACTGTTTTGGGTGTAGCAAATCCTTTCCCTACCCATAATTGGGTAACTGGGGTTGTCTTTGGCATGTGATCGATCTCATTCATGATCTGACCTTAGAATGTCATCTGAGATCTGATTTAGCTTGTTTCACATACAATTTAGACTTATATTTTAAAGCAAGATTGCATTTTAGCCCACTCTAAGATTGCACTAAAAAGTTGGATTTGAGATTCCAACCTATTCTCTTTAGAAAGTGGCATTAAAAAACTAATAATCATATGTTAAATAAGAGACAAAATCGTCTACAACTCTAAATCATCACATGGTCCATACGAGTTCATCACAGGCTCACAGCTACTTATGACTTTACACCCACAAGATTTGATATCAAATTTCAGTCAAATCACAACAACTTTAATGGCTATGACAGTATAGACTCTAGAGAGATTTAGAACTGTAGACGATTTCCTTTGATTAAATAAGGTGATTTGGTATTTAAACATATAAGACATAAAACAAGATCCTCTTCTCTCCCTCTTTTTCAATCAATTAGACATCTCAGGTAACTAAATAACTATCACAATTCAATGGGTCTTTCTCAAGATTGGGATCCTGTGATGTGTTCTCAAGATCATGAAATCACATGCCAAAGACAGCCTAAGATTGTCAATACGATGTATTGTTTTTTTTTTTGACAGTCTAGTGAAAGAAACTGTCTTGCATTTATGCATTTCGGACCAATGGCTATGGATTTGAACATGCGTTATTTACTTTTTCTAAGTAGGTTGTATTTGGATTATCGGAAACTCCCATGTTGGTCGTTGAATTTTTTATTTTTTATTTTTGGTACGAAGTTGGAAGAAGTTAATCTCACATTACAATATTAAATTTCAAGCTCCATAAATTTAGATAAAAGTACTAATAAACTCCACTTGATCCAACGTAAACTAGGCAATTCCATGGCAGTTTGGACTCGACGATCCAAATACGAAGAACGAAGCTCCAAGCCTCGTTAATGAAGTGTAACTCTAAATGCACAAAATTATATAATTATGTGTTTACTAAAACAGCCTTGCAGCTTCGCCCTTATACAAAGTCATAGCGGTAGCAATTCTCTCTACCTTTAATGACAACAAGCATGTAACTTGAATCCCACGGCACTAAATCTTGATTGTCCTTCTAATAATAAGACAAAAAGCTTGTCTTTTAGCACACTTTAAAGAGTCACTTGAATATGGACAAAGAGTAGGTTGAGCATTTTTTTTCTTGTTATAAATAGTAGGTTAAACCATTTGCCGTCCCTTAATTATTTTTAATTTGTGGCTTCGAAGTCTTAGAAATATGTGATTATTATATTTGATTTGACCAAAGCCACGTCTGTATGGGCACAATATCCTCTGCGATGCCCCCTTGTGCAACACCCCAAGAGGCAACAAGGAGGTGGGGCTCATTCACTTTTGGATGTCCCATTGGGGAATATCACCTGTGCCGACCCTCTTTGTGCAACGTCGTGAGACAAGACAGAGGGGAAGTATTATTTCACTTTTTGGGGGTGATGTGACAGCTCCAAAAAGTGAAATGATACCCACGACGTCTCACAAAGAGGGTCGTCACAGGTGATGTGAACCCGTCCCCCATTCACCCCCAAAAGTGAATGGGTCCCACCCCCTTGTGTCTTGCTTCACGGGGCTTCGTACAAGGGGGCGGGGGCGTTTGTCAATGGTTGGGGTCTCTCTGTCTCTCACAGCAACAAAAACATAATGAAGATAAAGAAAAGAAAAAAAGAAAAAGGTAAAACTATGAAAACTAGTTCGAGTAAGAAAAAAAACAGATGTCCAAGTCCATCTTGGTGTAATGCACTAACAGGGACCCATTTGTTTTTGTTTTGACTAGTTAGGCTGGATGTTCATTGAACCCTTTTTTTTTTTCCTTTTGATGTATACGTTGTACTTAAAGCTTTCTGGTTTTACTCGTACTAGATTTTGGTGACAAATTCTTTTAATCATGTTAAGGTTTTTATATTACAAATGAATTTCCACTTGTTATTTTCCATACCATCAATGATCTTATGTTAGGAATTTAGGGCTGTCAATCGGGCAGGGCTGCGGTCTATCCAAATTCAGCCTGAAATGTTTTACCCGAATCCGAATTCAACCTAAATAAAACTTTAGGCCAAAAACTTGGGTCCAAATTCAGCTATTCAGGTCAAGTTCAAACTGCCTGAAATAAAACTATTTTTTTAATTTTTGGGCTATTTTAGACTCATAATTGCCCCTAAGTACATATTATATGGGTTTTTTGAACAATTAACACTTGAACAAATTGGTGATAGAAAATTTGTCAAAAATATATAGATCCAAAAAGAATAAAGTTAAAAAAATATAGATCTAATATTAACAAATAAATAAAATTATCATTTGTTAACTAGTTTAGGCCAAGCTGGGATGGGCCTTGAGCTGAACTTGAAAATGCCCAAACTCAACCTGAATAAAACTTTGGGCTTAAAAGTTAGAACCAAACTCAGCCCAGACCAAAATTAGGTTGGCCAAACTTAATTATTTTTCAGGTTGGACATGTTGGGCTTTGGGCCAACCCAACCCAATTGACAGCTTCAGTTCGGATTCTATGATTTGAACTTAAGAGTTCTTGAGAGGTTTTGGACTTTTATATATTTGAAGTTATAGAAATTTAAGTTTGATTCATTATTTAACAATATTATTTAGCCTTTTAATTATTTTTATTCTACAAATTGAAATTATTATTGAAAAATAATAATTGTTAATTAAGTAATTGAAATAAATGTTACAGTACCAAGTATGTCCTCAATTACAGTTATGAATCAATTAAAATTCTTTTACCTAGACAGCCTAGACTTTGTCTAAGGATTTCATTTCTTTCAAGCATTTTAATTCAATGCAAAGTCTTAATTTTTTTTATTTTTTATTTTTGGTATTGAAATCAAACTCAAAAGGTTAATTGGTATATTTATAACATATAAAGATCTCAATCTCTAGTGTTTGATGTATTTCGTACTGTTGAAATGATTCAAAGATACCCAGTATATATGCATTTTGATTGATCAAAACTTGAGTTCACATGAGATTTGACTTAGTATTACTTCTTTTAGTGTAATTTGTTGAATTCTTAATAGTCTTTTCTTCTTCTTTTCCTTTTCCTTTTTGTGATTTGTTTTGGGTGCTTACTAATGACATGAATATTTTTCGTTAAAGAATTTTCCTAAGAATATCATAATTTGTTTTTGGAGATACAAACATAGCCATATTTTGATGAATTTTGTGTTGTTGCAACTGGATAAGTAAATCATTTACCAAAAAATGATTGCCTAAAGTAAATTAATTTTAATCTAGTACATAAGGATGAATTTCAAGACACTTTGATCAACAAAATTTCGTAGCTTCCTTACAAACAAACAATCATCATTGGAAGAAATTATAAAATTTATGGAAGAATATTATTTATTAGTGGTCATTATTTTATTTTCTGGTAAACATTTAATTTTGTAGTTATTTATAAACAAACATTGCAATTTTTGTCATGCAAACTTCATTATGCATATATGAATTATACTAGACTTTCAGAGAAAGATATTAAGCTAGTTATTGAATAGCCCTATTCTCTTGGATGCTTCTCTTGAAAAATCTTTCTTTCCTAAACATGTTCGAATGAATGTGGATTGACCACCCTAGTTGTGAGGGCTAGATTCAAAAAAGTTGAAGGTCGAAGGATATAAAGGGTAAACTTGGTAGAATGAAAAAATAATCTTGCAAATTTTCCACTTATTTTTAAAGAATGAAATAAAGGAACCCTTGGAAATATAAATGACCAGATTAATGCTAAGAAAACTATCCTAAGCCAGCTTTAAAGCTTTACTCCTACCTATTATTGTAATGATTCGCATTTCACTTAAAAGGGTAAAAATGCAAGTTTATTCCTACAATGGTAAAATTATCCTTTCACATATTTAAACAACTTATTGGACTAAGTTAGAAGTATAAGACCCAAGTTGGGCTTCAAACATGTCCAATTCGAAAGTTATCATAATTTTGCATTTTGGGTACATTCATGGGCCCATTGACACAAATACCAAGAGAATGAAAGGTTATACCATATCTTGATAAAAATATCTAAAAATCTACTTTCCAGCAAAATAAACAGTGTGCAATTATGAGTTTTCTAGAAGAAGTGATGCTCATTTATCCATAAGGTGTCCATGTTGACATGCTCACAGATTTGAGGTGACTTCTCAAATCCATTAACACAAATCCCAAGGTATTTAGAGGGTGATCCATACCTTATTGGAAAGTTCTTAAAGTCTAGTTTCTAACGCAACAAACAATAATTGATTTCGAGTTGTATAGAAAAAGTTATAAGCATTTTAGTGCGAGGGGTAAAAGCTGAGAAAACTTGTTTGGATCGATCCAAATGTCCCAGTTTGATCCAAATTATTTGGAAGGATTGATCTAAGACCTCTCGGGTCTCAGAAAAGTGCTTAAATAGTGTTGGATTGATCTAAACGATTTAGTTTGTAATTTTTTTAGACAAAATTAATTTTTCTTCATTTTGGAGAGTATGGGATCCCCCCAACTTGACCAAAAACCCTATAAATATGATAAATAAACACTAATGACATCATTTATACACAAAAAAAAAAAAAAAAAAAAGGAAAAGAGAGATAAGAGAACTTTGAAAATAAGGGGAAGAGAAACCCAAAATTTGGCAAGATAAGCCTGAGAAGTTTTTTTTTATGTAAGATTTGTCTAGATTTTGTATTTCCTTTTGGTTTTACATGGAATTTCATAGTATTTAGTAGTTTATTCATTGTGTGTTGTAGAGAAAGAATGAGGCTACAAAGGAAATGAGGTTCTTCTTCAAGACCTTATTGAGAAGTAGAAGGAGCTTAAGTAAGTAGTTATACAAAACTTACTTCATTTTTGTTTGTTTTAGGTTCTTATAAGTTTTGTAATGGTAAAATCTTGAAACTATGAATATTTTCTTATATGTTTATGAAGCCCTTTGTTAGGACCTTAAAAACTCTCAATTCTTGTGGTGATTTATGATGAGATCTTGTCATATTATACTAGGATCTTAGAAATCTCTAATTTAATTTGTAAAGAAAAGTGATTTTACATTATAGGTATATGTATTTCCTTAATATATTGGATTTCATGAGTTTTGAAAGCATGTAAGTTAAGAGAATCTATCAATCTATAGTCTCCATGATAATTATTAATGCATGAAAAACTTGATTTGCCATGAAAAATATAAAAACTTGAATTGGAGTTAAACATCTCTTAACATATTATTGTAAGAATGAATAAATTGATTTGATTACATATGTAGAATTGATTATGATGCATGTTGACTCTTACTAGAATGAAAATAGTCAATGGTAGCATATTAATTTCTTAGGGAATGTTATAGAATGATTCAATTGAGTTATTAGTTAGGATTGTGGATGATTGGAAAGCATGTGTAGTATGATCATTATTAAAACTCTCACTAAGATTAAGTGAATTGATTATATAATGTTTAAAAATATAATAATATAAAGAATCTCATGATGTCTTATTGAATAAGTTAGAAAGTAGTTCATTAGTGTTGTACATGCTTCTAATCATGTTAGCAAATGTATGGTATGAAGTTGGATGTCTTTTTTATGATATTAGTGAATGCCTATAGTGATAGATTTCTTCTTTATTACTAAGTTAATGAATGTAACATATGAATAGTATATATTCTTATATCATGATCCAAGAATGCTCCATGTAGAGATAAGATAAAGTAAGTTGGTCATGAACTAATGGGGAATGAAATAAGTGAGAAAAAAAAAGACTTAAGGAAACACAAAAGAAGATAAGTAAGAGTGTCAAGATGTAAATATTCCATTATTGGGAATATGTAAAGAATTAAATAAGATAAGGAAAGTAAATACAAGTGTCTTAATTATGAAGGCCCCACCATTGGGAGCTAAATGATGACTAATGTTAAGTGAGAAGTAAAAGTAACAAAATATAAAGGATAAAGAGTATGATGACCCTCCCATTTAGGGTAATAATACAATGGTATGATGGCCCTCTCATTTGGGGTAAGAATACAATGGTATGACAGCCTTCCCAATCGAGGGAAGAACACAATGGTATGATGGTGCTCCCCCTTAAGGGTAATAATGCAATTGTATGATGTCCCTCCCATTGGGGAATAAACAATGATATGATGATGACCCTTACGGTTAGAAATAATACGATATGTCAAAATGTAAGTAAGTGAAAGAGAAGTACAAAGTAAGTGAAAGAAAAGTGAAAGCAAGTGTAAGATAGTGAAAAGAAAGTGAATCAAAGTGTAAGTTAAGTGTAGAGCAAGTGTAGGAAAGTGATATCAAGTAGTTCAATAAGCATAAGTGTAAGGTACCATAAAGGCCCCACTATTAAGAATAAAACTATGTTAAGAAATAATGAAAAGTTCATAAGATACATAAAATGAGTGAAACAATTATAAGAAAAATAGAAAAGTTTATAAGAAATAATGAATGTTAAAGAGAAAAGAAAAGCATATAAGCTTCAAAAGGAAAGTAAATTTATAAGTCATATAAAGAAAGAAAAGTATTAAGACAAGGAAATAGAAACATCTAAGTTTTATAAGTAAAAAAGGAGTTCATAAGTTATGTAAGAAAGAAAGTTTCATGAAAATAAAATAAAGTCTATAGGCTACTAATGAAAATACAAGTTTTTAACATGAATAAGTAAAGAAAATGAAACAAGTGAAATCTCATAATCTTTAAAAGAATATAAGTTCCTAAACTATATAAGAAACATAGAGATGTATGATGGTTCTCCCATTGTGGCACAATTCAATGTTATGAAGATCAATTATAAGTGTTAAATGACCAATAGAAAGTGATAAGTAAATATTACGACAAGGACAATGGAAGCTAATAAGTGATAAATGATAAGTAACAAGTAAGAAGGTGAATGATAAGTACTAAAGTAATGATAGACTTATTAAATATAGAAATACAATTTTGTATGTTTCATTATGCAAATATATCATTATGATTGCTAATTGTTTAAGAATGATGCATTCCTAGATAAAAGTGATTTGTATATGTATATTTATATTAGAAAAATATAGTCTATGCATGAGAAATGAATAAAAATGCTCATTGGGGTGCACTCTAAAAATCTTCACTATGAATGGTGTGGACATCAGGGTGTCAGGGGGTTTAGATTCCTCTGCTTACCCGTGGTTTCGAGCCACACTTTGATGCGGTCACCAATGTATGATGCGGGGTTGCTAACCTCAGGG